>OVBJ01001065.1:0-35030 GCA_900406535.1 Noccaea bulbosa | reverse complement strand
AGAGAAGAAAATATGCAAATATAGACAGAAATTAGCCGCATTAAAAAAAAATATTGTTTGGTTTATGCAGATCTTTTAAATACAATAATGCAGAGGCGTCAAATCTGTCCGTTTTGAGGACGAAAAACCTTGGAGATATTGACTGGTTACATTGACATTGTTTCTTCTTGTTGGAGTTCATGCAACAAAACAGTGGCTTAACTTTGTATATGAGATTTCAGTCTTGTCCCTATGCAAATAGTTTGCTTTGATGCTTTTCTTCAGATGACATTATTCAACCGAAAGAAAAAGTTCAACCGATTTTCATATCAAGTACAAGGTTATCATCAGTTATGGCCCAAGTAGTTGTTTTGTTTTTACAATACGCATGGCAGTTGTGGATCAACTTAGTGTAGAATTTACGCTCTTTGTTTTTGTGTTTGGATTTGGTTATATATTTCTCATAAATTTGTTCCAGGCATTTCTTCTTCTATTTTTTCAGTAACTAGACCCTCAAATCCATTAAATGGAGAAGCATCTATGTTGACAATGCGTGATGGCACTTCTTATAAAACATCTTCTAAAATGTAGTATAGTAATATAATAAGATGTGTATCCGTCTTGTTATGCCCAATTCGGTTACCCAACATAAACTCAAATTGCTTTTTTAAAACCATTCTCACAGTCTCATAGCTCCACTTGTAGCGAATGACAATTTTGATTTTTACTTGCCTAGAATTCCCAAAAGTGATTGTTGTGATCTTCAATTTATGATATTTGGTAAATTAGATATTTGTAACTTGTAAGTTTGTTCTAATGTTATAGTGTGGGTGTATATATATGCAAGGCTTTTCTATTTTGCATTTTTGACAATCATTCCATATGTTCTATTTGTATTAGAAATCATCTTAAAACATATATCAAATAACATTTAAAAAATTAGTTACAAAAAGAAAAACCTGCGCGTCTGCACGGGTATTAGCCTAGTATTAAAGAAAAATCACAAGGTCCAAGTAACCGGGGAATAGGTGGCAACCATCATCAATACTTGCGTCGATGAAAAACCTTTTGATCAAAGTAATTGGGGATTAGGTGGCTACAACCATCAGTACTCGCATCTATGGAAGATCCACCAAACCTCCCAACCAAGAAGGAGAAGAAATGAATAAAAAAAATATTTTGCTATCCTAAAAAAGGGATAAGTCGACTTAAGGAGTGAGAAGAAAGAGGTGAAACAAGAAGTAAGACAAGTGTTTAATCTCAAAAAGGATGGGTAAGTGACTATGAGCCATTTGATCGATATTCCCTAGTTGAGACCACACATTAAAAAAAAAAAACTAAAGGAGTCGAAGATGGTGAACCCGGATTGCCATATGGAGTGTGGATTGCTTTAGGATGACTGCTAAACTCAATGTAAGTATTCTTGTTTCTTATCTTAAAGTCAAAACTATTTTTTTATGTAGATTACCAAAAGCATAAGCCAACTTGGATTTTCAAAAGGCATTCCGAGTTCTCATATTTTCAAACCTCTTTTTCTTTCTTAATTTGTTTGAGGACAAGCAAAAGCTAAATCTGAGAAAATTGATATATCCATATTTTACATGTTTTTTACTTTGATTTTTGTTATATTTTCTTGCTAAATAAATTATAAGAATAATAATGAGGGTTCAAAATCGGAATTTTACCATTAGACGCTGGTTTACCAGTTATAGCGTCTGATTAAAAATCCCAAACGCGAAAGAGTGATTAGCGTTTGACGCGGCGGAGATCATCGATCTGGGACGATTTGGGTGGAAATCTTTTTTAATTTTTCTTTTCTTTTCTTTTGTCCGCCGTATGTCATTTTGTGGAACTCGAGCCTCTAATCATTCATCTTCTCCTCTGACGTAACCCTAACGAAGTCGAAGAATCTTTGGTAGATCTATCTTGATTCAAATCTTTTCCCCAGAGAGGATCGCAAAAAGTCCCATTGGAATCGAATTAAGAGGTGGGATTCTTACTAGTTAGAGGTACATACAAAGAGAGCCAGAGCCAGAGAGAGAGAGAGAGAGACAGAGAGTTATGGATTTGGACCAATGGATTTCGAAGGTAAAAGATGGTCAGCATCTCTCTGAGGACGAGCTTCAGCTTCTCTGCGAATACGTACGCAATCTTCTTCTTCTTCCTCCTTACTTGATTTCTCTTCTGAATGAATCAAAACCATTTCTTTTCTGAGTCGATTGAGGCGTACAACTTCTTCTACTCTTCTCTGCTTGGCTTATCTGTATATCTTGGTGGAAAGTGACTTCGAATCTGGTCTCCATCCTCCGTATAGTGCCATTTTGGTTCCTGGATTTAGGGTTTTTCTTTCTTTTCAACCATAGATGTATCGGCAGGTTCTAGGGAGATGGTCCAATCAATTTTGTAATTCCGAGATAATTAAATGTTCTCCTTGCTCAGCGATTGAATTTTGATTTTTCAAGGTTAACCGGAAGATGTTTCTGATATATGATGACAATGAATGTTACAGGTGAAAGAAATTCTTATTGAGGAGTCTAACGTACAGCCTGTCAACAGTCCAGTCACCGTCTGCGGTGACATCCACGGCCAGTTTCATGATCTAATGAAGCTGTTTCAGACCGGAGGTCATGTTCCAGAGACAAATTACATATTTATGGTACAGTCCTTTTCTTTTTGACTTGTCTCGTATGATGCATTCGATTGGATATGAATACAATGATGACCTACTTTGGGGTATTCTCAGGGGGACTTCGTGGATAGAGGTTACAACAGCCTTGAAGTCTTCACTATTCTTTTGCTTCTTAAAGCTAGGTACAGTATGCTGTTTCATATATGTCCTAGAGTCATCATTGAATCTTACCTTAACTTCTTCTTATTATTTTTCTTTCTTTTGTATTCTTATATGTAGACATCCAGCCCATATTACACTTTTGCGTGGGAATCATGAAAGTAGGCAGCTAACGCAGGTATGCAGTTTTTTTTTTGTTCCACTAACTGTTCTCTTAACTAGTTCCTAGAAGGTAAGTGATATTGATGTCTTCTCGTTGTTATAGCAGGTTTTTAAAAAGTTCTGATTTTTTGTACATGTGGCAATGCCATGTTCAGATGTAGACATGGATGTTAGCTAGGATGCATTTTATGTGAATCCAGTATCGGAATGCTATTTTCAGAAGGTGCTTTATGTAGTACCAGACTCCTTTTTAGCGTATGTGGTCTTCTTAGCTATTGATGTATCTTCATCCATACGCTGTTAACCTTCGTTAAGATTAAGTGATAGGGGGTGGGCTTGTTTACTTTTATCTAGCTCTTGGTTCTAGTGAAGATATATGTGATTCTGGTTTTTACTTTCTGATTACACTTTTACTGAGGTCTATTGTGCCGCTGGAAGACACATTAAGGATGTCATTTATAGTGTTAAGATTCTCATCCCAACTTTATGTTTTTCAGGTATATGGTTTCTATGACGAATGCCAAAGGAAGTATGGTAACGCTAATGCGTGGCGATATTGCACGGATGTTTTTGACTATCTTACCTTGTCAGCTATTATAGATGGCACGGTAAGTAATTTCTTCAAGATCTTGGGCTGTAGATAAAAACACACATATGTTAGTTGTCTGCTATACCAAAATAATTTTTGCTTTCTCTAGGTTCTATGTGTTCATGGTGGCCTTTCCCCTGATGTCCGGACAATTGATCAGGTTAAACTCTGCCTTTATTGCTGTGGGGTTTCACCCATCAAGTTTGTTTCTGTCTCACCATGTTATCAAGGCCATCCACTCACTTCAGATCTTATTGTCGTCTCTAGATAAGACTGATCGAGCGAAATTGTGAAATTCCTCACGAAGGGCCCTTTTGCGATCTTATGTGGAGCGATCCTGAAGATATTGAAACATGGGCTGTTAGTCCACGTGGAGCTGGTTGGCTTTTTGGATCGAGGGTTACCACTGAGGTACATATATTTCCTCTTGAATAGTTGATTCACTACTGTAACTAACTAATAGATTGAAATTAACGGCTGTGCTATTTTGATCTTGGCTTCTTGTGCAGTTTAACCATATCAACAAGCTTGATTTAGTATGCCGGGCACACCAGCTTGTACAAGAAGGTCTTAAGTACATGTTCCAAGATAAAGGCCTTGTGACTGTGAGTGTACTGCCTCTTATGCTGGATATTTGGAAATATAACTCTGCTTGATGATGTTTCTTTCTTTCTTGTTTTTTGATGTGAAGGTATGGTCTGCACCTAATTACTGCTACCGCTGTGGCAATGTCGCTTCGATATTGAGTTTCAATGACAACATGGTGAGCTATCTCTTCAGTGTTTCCTAATTCAGTAATTCAGTAATCTAGTCTTCTCTGCATTCTTTGTTCATGCATAGAATCCATAGAATCCATTCTCTCAACAATAGGGGTTTCTATTGCGTAAGTGATTTTACACATTTCTCACTGCTGTTCTGCTTTATGAAGTAACGGGTATGGAGACTATACAAGTTTAGATAAGTAAGTCGTGTGCACTAAGGCTAAAACATTTGCTTTTGTCATAGATTCTAGGTGAAATGTGTTGTGTTGTATCATTAGTATTCTCCATGGTTTCAAGTTGTGTGTCCTCCATGTGTAAATGATAAAATCCATGGAAAATGCTTGTGTTAACCAGGAAAGGGAAGTGAAGTTCTTCACAGAGACAGAAGAGAACAATCAAATGAGAGGGCCAAGGACTGGAGTTCCGTATTTCCTATGATGAAACAAAGATCCACACTATTATATTTGCCCTCTTCCATCGCTATGATGATGATGAAGCCATTGCTACCATTGGCAGTATGTTCAGTCTCAAAAGGTTACATATTATCTACTGATGGGTTTCACTTACTTCCATTATTTTTGTCCTTAGTAAACAAATCAAAAGTCAAACACTTTGGTAATAGTTTTAGTAGTTGTCAACTCATGCTTCTTCGTCTTCTTCATTTCTCCCAATCTTTTTCTTCTGTATGTTTCCCTTTTTCATTCTTCACTTGCAATGTTTCCTCTGCTCCTTATTGTTGTTGTGACCTGTGAAGATGATATTAACTTCCAAATAATGAAGCATGGTTACGAATCGGAGGTTGCCACAAAGTCTCTATTCAAACAACACCACGGGTTCGACTCAAGCGGTTTTATCATTCATGTTCGTTTGGCTTTTGGTGTGTTACCCCTTTCAGATGTTTGATCTAAATGTCTAAAACATGTGACAGAAGAAGAAGAAAAAGAAAAAATTGAGAAGTGGAGAAGTTGTGTTTGATGAGAAATCAACGTTGCTGTGTCATCGAAAAATCCAAAAAACAAGTCAATGTTCGTTCAGTCCTTTTCTTACTAAAGATAATTTATGCTTAATAAACAGAGAGAGAGAGAGAGAGAGAGTCATAGAATGGGATCATCATCGTCTCCATCTCCGTACGACGGCGTACTGGAATTAGCCCGGCCCTTTCTCCGAGGAGAGCTTGAGAAGATCGATCCCAAGCTTCCGTCGTTGATCGCCGTCCTAAAAAGCGTCGGCGCCGGCGAGTGTTGGCACAAACACGGCAGCTTCCTGGATCACTTGATCGACATCTACAAGATCCTAAAGCTGTGGAAAGCTCCCGAATCCGTCTGCCTCTGCGGTCTGTTCCACTCTGCGTACTCCAATTCCTACGTCAATCTAGCCATCTTCGATCCTTCCACTGGCCGTGACGTCGTCCGTGACCATGTCGGTGAAGCCGCCGAGTCGTTGATCCATCTCTTCTGCGTTATCCCGAGACAGACAATGATTCACGACGATCTTCTCTTCAAGTACTCTGATCGTGAGCTCGTCGAGCATCTCGATCGCTCGGAGATTTCATTGAGAAACGCGAAGGAGAAGGGGGTTTTCGATGGGGAAGAAGAGTGGAGGAAGAAGCTAAACGGTCTAGTGCCTGAAAACGGCGTCGTTGTGAAGCACATCAAGACAGGTGAAGAGATCGTTGTTTCGAGGAGACTAGTTGGCGTCTTCCTACTCATGACGATGGCGGATTTCAGCGATCAGTTATTCGCGTTCCAGGACGAGCTCTTCTGTAACAACGATGGCCGGCTCGAGTTTAGAGGGAACAACGTGGCCGCGTTATGGCCTGGGAGTGGGAAACCTGGGCTGTGGTTGAGCTCAAATTCGAGGATGGGAGCGATTTATAGTTTGATCGTGAGAGAAGAGGAGATTCTGATGGAGGAGAGGAGAAGAGCTTCTGGTTCTGGATTCGCGGTGAGAAAGGAGAGAGACGAGGACATAGAGCTCGTGGTGCCTCCCGTTTTCAGCTTCTGCACCAAGGTATGATTGTCTTCTTGCTTATTCTAATTTTGCTAAATTGTAGAAGAACATAGAGACTCTCGAGTTTTAGCTGTCATCAAGAGTTTGCTGATAGCCACAAATGTAATTGGAACAGGTATTGGATGCAAAAGAGCAGATAGAGGCGAGGGACATGTACTGGGAAGCTGTGAGCAGCGACGCGAGCAAAGAAGGGTACTTGGAGAGAGCGGAGGAGAGATTGTTGGGGTGTATCGAGAAGAACCCATTTGTGGGAGAGCCGCATGTGTTGTTGAGTCAAGTGTATTTGGGAAAGAAGAGATTCAAAGAGGCAGAGAGAGAGGCGGAGAGAGGGCTCCTTCTGCTCCTGCAGTGGGGAAGTCCTTGGGACAAGAGGATGTCATGGGAAGGTTGGATTGCTTGGGTTAGGGTTCTTCTCATGAAGTCACAGGATCAATCTTGGCCCGATGTATCTTGGGGTATCTTGAACTTGGGTCTTGTTCGCTAAGATTACTGTTTACCACTTCCACATGCTTTACTTACCAAAATAAAGAATTGATACAGGAACCGATGCATGTAGATCAAGTCATCTTGAATTCAACACTTTAAAAATATAATGGTCTTTGTTTTATAGGAGATGTCACTAGATAACACTCAAGACATTTGTGATGTTCTGTGTTATAAATTACATTCTTAAAATCAGCTTTCGTAGGTCCTTTTTAGAAATTTTATATTTTCATTTTGTTCCCTAAGTGTGTTCTTTACAGTTAGAAGACAAAGAAGACTATTTGTACTCTTGAGAACTTAGGAAAATTATGTTCTTACCATTTCTCGAATGTTAACCCAAATTGTTGGTAAGCAAACGTATAAAACCCGACAAGGCGACACATTTGTCACTTAATTGATTAATTCTGAATATAATTTGAATTACTTGTTAGAGGAAAAAACCAAAAACCAAGACGTTCCCATTTGTTTGCATTTTGTTGCCTTTCATCAATGGAATCTTCATATTTACTCTTTCATTTTATTTGTTTATGTCACAACATAAAGTTCGATCGTTTGGATAAAGTTCTTAGAATAAAACACGTGGGAGATTGGTGAATCTTGGCAAGTTAATTAATCACGCGCGAACCGACTTTTCTTGTTGTGTTTCATTGGCACCGTTGATTATTAATACTTTAACAATTGACAACCGTAGGATCTCACAATAATAGATCCGAAATCTTAAACCGAGTATGATTTTGGCTTCTCCTCGCGGGCTCGCGGTATATAAAAAAGGGGGGTTGGTTATCTTTTACCCGCCGCTGATCGCTTCTACATCTTTTTATTTATGTGAATGTCGCTTTAAATTCCGAATTGTTTTCCATGAGATTCTTTGTTTCCTACTTTAATTCCCTTTCGAATTTGGACAACGATTTGCTTGTTAGGGTTTGGCTTGACTCATCTCGATTCGGCTGACGTTGATCTTTAGCGCCGGTTTGCGTGCAATCCATCGGGTTTTGCGGCTGTTCATCAGAGGTACGTTCTTGTCTTCGCCTAGGGTTTCTCAAATTCGTTGATTCTGTTTCCGAATCTCTCGGGTCTGCTAACTTATTGGATTACTGGAGTTGATGTCCATCAAGACTTACTTTTCGGATTCATATCACAGGGACAAACGCATCTGATCAATTCTCGTTGATCCTGATTGCGACGGAACCATCTTGGTCAGGGTAATTTCTGATTGCGTTATCTGTCTCCAATTTTGTTTGGGCTTTCAAACTGAGAGAGAGAAAAGAGATGTATGTATGAAAAGAAAAGAGAGAGGGGATGTGTATATGACCTTTGCCATGACAGGTGCGCTTGCTTGGCAGGTCAAAACCCTTAATAAAAAGATACACTTTTTGGTTCTGCCGAGGGATGGGAGATGTCACGGGATTGGTTGATATAATCTGTTCTTTGCCTGGCTCTCCCTCCCTCTGGTCCGTGCCTGTGTCTCTCGGTCCGCTCTCTCTCTCTCTCTCTCTCTCTCTTTCACATGCTGCTTGCATTCTGTATCATATGCTTCTTGCATACCACACACAGAGTATCTTACTCTTTTATATGCATCTTGCAACCCACAAAGAGTATCTTACTCTTTTACATGCTTCTTGCATATATTTAACATGCTTCTTGCATACCCCAAAGAGTATCTTGCTCTTCAATATGCTGCTTGCATACCACACAAAAAGATTATCTTACTCTTTTACATGCATCTTGCAACCCACAAAGAGTATCTTACTCTTTTACATGCTTCTTGCATACTTACTATATGCTGCTTGCAACCGCAAAGAGTATATTGCTCTTTCATATGCTTCTTGCATATATTCGTATGCTACTTGCATACACTCATATGCTTCTTGCATATATTCAACATGCTTCTTGCATACAACAAAGAGTATTGGAGACTTATTATTGAGGCATCGCTTGTGCTCTCTAATATGCGTCTTGCATATGAACCATCACTGCAAATTAAGAAGAGAATAGAGAATCACTTTCCCGTTATTGAGCTATCACTTGTGCTCTGCTCTGTATGCTTTTCATGTCTATCCTCACAAGCGAATTACCAACCTGACACTGAGCCTCTAATGACCAAAATCAAAGAATGATCGTATTACACATATGGAAGAATAAAGGGTAAAAGTAATCGAAACATGGGTCTAGTTGTCTTAGGACTAGACAGTTTGCGGTCCTAGTTCAATGCTTCTTAATTGAATGGGGTTTGTTCTTGTCGGTCTTTGATTTCCTGTTTAGTTATTAAATATGGATTGCAGATTTTATACCATCTTCAGTTCGGATTGGCGTTTTTGGTTATTTTAGATATGATTATAAGGCCTTTGTCGTCCACATGAACTTCTTTTTTCTTTTCGTGTCAGGTACTGAAACATCTAAAATGAGCAGGCCCCAGTCTTTATATATTCTTAAACATGAGAAAGAAGGAAAGTAGATGCAGCGGCTCAAATGGGAAGAACAATCTGCAAGAAAGTTGGACTGGATGTAACCTGATATAGATCTTTTTTGCTGTTCGTTATTCTTTTGACAACATAGATCGAGAAAATCTTGTAAACTTTTGATGGCCTGGATCGTGGGAAACAAGGATGGCTTCTCAAAGTGGAGAAGTCTTAAAGCTGTAAAATTCTGGAGTTTGAATAAATCACTAGATTTTGATGGAAAGGGTTTATAGAGTACGAGAATGTAGCCTTGTAGGTTGTGTTTAACATGTAGAAAAATGCTCCAGCTATTTATTTTTAAAAGTTTGATTTCAAATATTCAAAGGCATCGAAGCCGAAAAAATCAGGAAATTAGTTTATCAACATACCCACGCAAAGGGTTTGTTTCTTCATGTCTACTTCACCAGAATTTTAATCAAGGCAAAATGAAAGAAGAAAACCAACTAAATTATGTGCAACGATCTGACAAAGCGTATGTATAAAATCTGAAATGTATTTCAGTTACAATCTTCACTACCAAAGCAATTGTTTAGCTAGTAGAACACAAACAACATACATTTTTTTCCCCAACAACAGACAGACTATCCATTGTCTCCTCCATTCAGCGGCACTAAGAGTTTCATCTCTTTGAAGCTACAATTCAAAGATCCAATATGTTGTATGGCGTGGAAAACGAATTTTGATGATCTGTGTGTGATCGATGTGAAGGGAAAGTATGGAATTTGTGAAACTTTGGTTCCACATGGAATGAAAATCTCAGGGCCGGCCTTGGGGAGAGCCAAATGAGGCTTTTGGCTATGGCTCTCACATTTTTTAGAAAAAATATGTATTAATTTTGGCCCCCAATAATATAAACTTGATTTTTGGCCCTAAAATTTATCAACACTCAATTAAATTAATTATTCTGACCCCCAACATTTCAGGGTCGGGCATATATCGTTCAAAAGAGGAGTGATAACCTTAAGATGGAGAAAGGTCTCGTACTACATTAGTGATCATGGAAAATCTTATCCACATAAAGGAACCAGATCTAGTAGCTTACCTTCGACATGGGTACACAAGAAAGAAGTAAATGAAGAAAAGCATGGTGTGGCAAGTGTGGGTTTCCGCCGGAAGCATTGCAACATCAACAAAGTGTGAAATGCAAAAACATTTTCAACCTGGGGCAACACCACTGGAGACTTTAACAAATGACTGGATTAGTTGATTTCTCTGATAGCTTTTTGTTCTATATCTTGGGTTAGGAAGAGAATGAGGTAAAGGAAGTAGATAAAGAGATGATTTACGGTGGTTCTGGATCATATGTTGTTGTCTTTTTTTTCTTGAAATTGATCAGCTATTGAACGCTTCATTGGATCCTGAATCATCTTTGTCTTGCAGTAATCAGGTGACTGAGATGGCTAACACAGTGCAAAGAGTTGGAGAAATTACACGTTGCTTGGATGTTGTTGCAGTTGGGGGAAGTTCCAATTGTCTTACCGTTGGTGAAGAAGAGATAGTCCAAGGTGTGTACAAGGGCACTTTAGGGTCACATTTAGTTTCGATAAGAAGAAACCCAAGATCTGCGGATAGTGAAGATAGTGCTAGAGTGGAGTCTGTACTGCATAAACTCTGTGACGATGGTTTATCCTGTCATGTCTTGAGATGCCATGGTTTCCGCGACGAGGCTGATTACGCATATGTCTGTTTCGAGCGATTTGAATGCTCTTTACCCCAAGTAGTTACGTACTCTGTTGGAACAGTTCTGGTTCCCCGTTTCTACAGAGACACTTCTGTGGTTATGATGCGTTATGGCAAATTAATATCACCTCTACACATGGAATGTAATCTGTGTGTGAAACATCTGCATTCCTTTTAAAAGTTCTCGTATGGCATGAAGGACATGTGACTGGCTTAGATTTCAACACTGTTCTAAGTGTCAGCAAGTTCTTTAAACCGTACGCATTTGACTGTTTATGGTGGAGTAAGTCAAACCCATGTTTCTTGTTTCTTTGTTTGTTTTAATTTTTTTTGAAAATTTCACTTGGTAGCTAGTTGAGTTGTGAAATTATTTTTACCATTCGATTTCACTTGATTTCCATTTGCACGAAGTTTGCATTAAATGAGCCTTTTCGCTTTAAAGATAACTACTGTAGTTGAAAAGCATGATTTCGGTGTCAATCAAAGGTTTAGGTTAGTAAGATCTTTTAGTTATTAGTGATTCTTTCTTATTTACATTCCAAATTATTTATTTGTTGATTTTTTTTTTTTGTGCACGTTATTTATTTGTTGATTGAATTCAGTTTTATCATAGAAGTCAAATCATATCATATTGACTTTGTAAATACACTGCCACATATTTCAACTATCCATAAAAGGAATTTGACTTGAATACCAAGTCAATTATTTGGCCAAAAGGCCCAAAAGAAAAGAAAATAAAAGAAAAGGAATTAACTCACTAGAGAGAATGAAATGTAAAAATGTTTTTCAAGCATTACAGGATCAGCTGTTTAATGAGAAGAAAACAAACGTAACCATAACATCTGAGGTACAATAGAATACAAAACCTTCGAAATTAGCATCAGTTTCATTCAGAATTACCGTTCTTTTTTTAGGGTTCACCATGTGGGACGAGGAAACAATAGATTCAACATCTGACAAGGATGACGACGCAACAATATTAGAGGCTGGAGCAGTTATCTCTATCATATTCATTCATTGTTCCTCTTCATCAGCACCATCCTCATTTCCAATCTCTACCAATGAATCTTCTGGAGACGAACCTATCCTATCTAACTCGGTAAACACTTCTCCATGTATGGCGGCCGCTTCTTTCCCTTGGAATTCAGACATTTTCTTGCTAGATTTGCCATTGCCGTTACTTGTTCCGGTTTGCAGGCATCTCTTACCTGAGCATCCATAATATCAAAGAATTTGTTCTCTTTCATGGCAGCTCTGAAATGGTCCGCCAAGCCTCTTATTTCTTGAGAATCCGGAAGGGTTATTACAGGCTTCTCTCCTGTAATAAGCTCAAAGCTATAAACATCACTCTTGTCGGTATACTGGCTAGATCCGTAGTTCTCTCATCTCTGGATCCACATAATTGAGTATGTAGTTCAATGAGATTATTATAATTAAAGCAATACATTGTCTTACTTAAAGCACATCACATGATCACAACTTAAAAAACAAAAACTTTTCATCGAAGAGGAGTATAAGATAGGTGTAACTTAGCTGAACCCACATAATCATCAGTTGCCGAAAACAGAATGCTTGTAGCGTTGAAGGTGATAAATGAAGAGATCTACACGATAAAACCATTCTTGAGACCAACGTGTGTCTATGCAAAGAAACACAAACAAGGCCAAGAATGTGGAGATGTAGACTGCACCACAAGTCCAATAAAACCACTCCATGTCCATGTCTATCACATCGTCGTCTTCTTCCTCATTGGCATGCGTTGGTGCACTTGCCTCCGGAGCCCTCGTGGGGTTGCAACTGATATCGGTAGGAAGTCCACATAGATGAGCATTGCCTATGTAACTCCTTTCGTAAAAGGTGACAAGATGGCCTTTGAAAGGGATTTCACCAGAGAAATTGTTGCAAGAGACATTGAAGTACCCTAAACTGTCGAGGTTGGCTAGCACGGGCGGGATGTTTCATTGTTGGATAGATCCAGACTCTCCAAGTCCTTGAGTTTTGAGATGTTATATGGTATGATGCCCGTGAGGCGGTTGCTTGAAAAATTCAAACATCTTATGTTTTCTAGATATCCAATCTCAACTGGAATCTCACCAGATAATCTGTTGCTCGACAAATCCATACCATACATATAGAAGTCCCAGTGAGTAGCAGCCACTCCAAAAACAAATTAGGTAGCTGCCCAGATAGACCGTTGGAAGACAGGTCTAAACAGTCTAGACCTTTCATCTCGCCCATAGAAGATGGAATGGTTCCATGAAACTGATTCGAAGAAAAGTTCATATACCACAGCTCAGGAAAGACCATCCCTAGCTATATCTGCTTGAATTGAGTTGTGTATCTTGTTACTCGAGATGCCGAGAGCTTGTAAGCCATGAACAAGCCTAGGTAGCTGAAGCTCTGTCAACATATTGTTATCCAGAAACATGACCTATAATCTTGTGTTATTCTGCAAAAGCCACCTCGGAAATGGTCCAGTCAACTTGTTATGTGAGAGATCAACAAAGTAAAAGTCATGCTGATGAACTAGAAAGCCAGGAATTGTGCTGCCAAGATTGAAATTGTGTAACACTAGCTTCTTCAACTGAAACAGTGGAATCCACAGGCTTTCTGCCTGAGCTTGGATCGTACCAACTTTTGATGATAGTTTGAATATTCTGAGCCTTGTGTGATTGGCCATTGAGTTGAACAAGAATGAACCATTGAAGTTGTTATCAAGAAGCGACAAGTACTCAAGCTTTGGTGGTAGACCAAACACAAAGGCAGACAGGTTTCCATTCAATTGGTTGTCAGATAACTCAAGAGTTCGAAGACGGCTTAAATTACCCAAACAATTAGGCATACTTGTCAAAGCATTGTTGCTTAAATCCAGCTCTCGAAGATTCGTCAATCCGCAAAGCTTTGAGTAGCCTGAAATTATTCAAAATGAGAGAATTAGTCTCAATTTTAAAAAACAAAAAGTAATTTCATCCATCCAAAAATTCAGTTGGAGAGGAAGTTGTAGTGAATCTTTAGTGTTTGGAGCAAGGCAGTGATAAAAATATAATGAATCTTTAGTGTTTGGAGCAAGGCAGTGATAAACCCATTTTCACATACAGGGTCAAAACAAAAGCATATGATCATATGCATGTGATATTACGCAAAACTATATATTTAAAAATCAGTCGCTAACTAAGCAAATGGGAATTAAAATGCGAATATTATTTGAGTTAAATTATTGATCACAAATCTATAATTTAAGCAAATGAGAATTAAAATGTGAATATTATTTGAATTAAATTATTGATTACAAATCTATAATTTTTAAGTAGCATTTTCTAAAAAATTATAATAACAGTAAAATCCGCGAGGATGCGTGGGTATTAGTCTAGTTAATCTAATGTGAGACCCGGAGACGGAAGAACTAACGATCCTGAACCGGTTAAAGTCTTAGAACCGAACCGGAGAAACCCGGCACTGGCACAATTACAAAACCCTTGCAAGACCAACCTGAAGAAAACCCTTACCTCTTCGTCTTCTCTCTATTTTCTTCCATTTTTTTTCTTACTGTCGCCGTAAAGGAATTTTCAAAGGCAGTAGCGGCGGCGATGGCGGATCTTCTACCACCTCTTGGGACTGCACAAGTCGACGCGAAGTCTAAATCCGATGAGAAAGTCGATTACTCAAATCTCCCTTGCCCTATTCCCTATGAGGAACTCCACCGTGAAGCTTTCAGTTCAGTACATCATATTCACTTTTCCCGATCTAGTTTTTCTTTTATATATCTTCGTTATTGAGCTGATTGAATTCTCGGATATCTCAATCTATGGTTTACTTGATCTGTGTGTTCGAAACGGACAAAAAAATCGGAGTGTGGCTTCAGTGCATTGTATCGTCGTGTTAGAGATTTAGCTCACTCCTGTTTGTATTGGGTGGAGTCGTAGTCTTTAGAGTACTGTTTCGTTTCTAATTGTTTCCATGGATCGTTTCAAGGTCTTCCGAGAGATAGTAATGATTTCAATTGTTCAATTGATCCGGATTTGATTCTGTTCTCTAAGCTGGTCTTTATAGTTTATTGCTCAGATACAACTAGATCGTAACCACATAAAGTTTGTGAAGAACATTCTCCTAATCTTAATCATAATACTTTCTTTCAATGTTTTAGACTTTTAGTCTCATTGAAGTTCCTGAGGGGTGAAGCATTTGGATTTTGCTTCCCTTGGTTGTTTAGCTGGTTTTGATTCTTCTTTGCAGTGTCTTTAAAGGCAGAGAATTTTGAGGGTTTACGCTTCGACTTTACCAAAGGGTTGAATCAAAAGTTTTCTCTCAGTCACAGGTAGGAAGATTACTTTTACAGTTAATGGTAGAACCATACTTTTATTTGTGTTTCCTCATTGAGCCTTTGTATATCGATGTTTTAAACAGTGTGATGATGGGGCCAACGGAAGTTAATTCCCAGTCAACTGAAACGATCAAGATTCCAACAGCCCATTATGAGTTTGGTGCCAATTATTTTGACCCACAGGTAATATTTGAGGGAATCATTTGTTTCATATGTTCTTATGGCCATGAAGAGATATGAAAATGATATAGTCTTTATGCAGTTGATGCTTGTTGGAAGGGTTATGACTGATGGTAAACTAAATGCCAGAGTGAAAGCCGATATAACTGACAAGCTGGTCTTGAAGGCAAATGCTCAGGTAAGTTGAGAAAATATATTTGCTGGATATCTGTTGTAGTCTTGTGTTTATCGTCTTTGTTTGCTTTCTTTGCCAGCTGACAAACGAGCCACACTTGTCGCACGCAATGTTCAACTTTGATTACATGGTGAGGATAATCTCTGTATTTGAAGATTCCATATTCTTGTGTGTGATGCACCTTTTGCTGACAATTGGTTCATCTGAGTCGTCTGTAGGGGTCGGACTACAGAGCCCAGCTTCAACTTGGGAACAGTGCCCTAATCGGAGCAACCTATATCCAGGTAAAGTGGACTATTGGCCCTTGCTACAGCTGCAATTTTGTGTATCTTTCTGATCTCGTGTGTAGCTCTAATGGGGAGATGAGATACAAATCATAAGCTGTTCTATTCAACTTTGTGATTATGGTTATGCTTAGTGTCTGTGTTTACAGTAAAAGTTAACGCTTTGGTATATTATATGTGAGAATGTTGCGTATTCACTGGATTTTCATAACTTATTGTACAGAGTGTAACACCCCGGCTATCTTTGGGTGGTGAAGTTTTCTGGGCTGGTGTGCCTCGAAAGTCGGGTATAGGCTATGCAGCAAGATACGAGACTGATAAGATGGTACTTCTTCACTAAACTCAGTTTATAATTGGTGAACACTTATCCTTTTATTTGACCTGATAACCTTTTCTTTATCAACAGGTTTCCTCTGCACAAGTTGCTAGCACGGGTATTATAGTTATGAACTACGTCCAGAAGATTTCAGACAAGGTAACATAACTTTGTCGTTTAATCTAATCTTTAAACTCTTAATGGAGTGTGTAGATAAATCATGACACGGTTCGTTTATTTTCTCAAAACCAGGTTTCACTGGCCACGGATTTCATGTATAACTATTTTTCAAGAGATGTTACAGCTAGTGTTGGGTACGACTACATGCTCAGACAGGTAACATTTCCACTTGTCTGGATCTCAATGGGATTGTAAGCAAGCAACAAACGCTTTTCTAAATCTGTATTAGTCTAATAATCTGAGTTTTGTTTTCAGGCTCGTGTACGAGGGAAGATTGATTCTAACGGTGTTGCATCCGCTCTCCTCGAAGAAAGATTGAGTATGGGACTCAATTTTCTTCTGTCTGCAGAGGTACACAAATATTTTCTGCTTGAACCCCCGAGAGATTTTAACGAATGATCCTCCTTCAAAACTCTTGATTCGTTTTGTTTTGTTTTGTTTATAACCAGCTGGATCATAAGAAGAAGGACTACAAGTTTGGATTTGGATTAACAGTTGGTTAATAAAGAAGCGCATGAAAGCTTCACGCAATAAGCCTGGCTCTAGTGCAAGATTGCAACCGAGAGATTTGGTTAAATTTATTCTCTTTCCCTCCCCAAGACTTCAGTTTAGGCTTTTTTTCCGTCAGTGAAGTTGGGAAGTTAAAACAAGACGATGGTAATGTTGTGTTTGTGTTATTCGAGGTCTAGTATTTGTCTCCAAGAAGAACATCGAAAAAAAACAACAAATGAGGTTTTGTTTTCACTTCCGCTTTAGGTCTGGTAAACTTGCCGAGATATATCATTTCCTTTCCATTAAAAAAAAAAATCGTATCCTTTTTGAAAATTTTGTTTTGCTTTCGTGCCCAAGGAATCAAAAGGGGTATTGGTTACCGTTTGACGTTTGCTATATAACGTTGGCAGAAAATAATAAATAAATTAAAAGTTATAAATTTATATTAAGTGTGAGTTCCAAGTGGCAAATAAGTGTTTTTATTTAATACTATATTTTAAAAAATATTACTGAAAATGCTGTAAAAAAAAAAAAAAACGAATTCCCTTTTTTTCTTAATCATAAATTTTAATTTTTTTTTTTTTTTTGGTAACATTATTCATTAATGAGTAAATATAAGATGGGCCGAAAGACTTTACCGTGGGCCGAGCAAATGTATTTACCATTGAAAAAGCAATAACGTACAACTTGGTACAAGTGTGTACAACTCGTCCCGTCACATTTCCTCTTTCTCCGTCGAAAACAGCAACCGGAGTGACAGATTCTTCGGTCCACTGAGGGAAGAAAAAACCTATCAACAGTGGTGGCTTCATTCTTCTCCAACTCGCTCCTTCCTTGGTAACTACATTTTTTTCAAATTCTTTTTCCGATTTCCCTTCCGTCTTTCTCCGCCTTCTTCTTTTGCTCTTTTCTTCTACCTTTTTTTTCACTTTTGACTTTTTCTTACCTCATCGTGTAGGGTTTTGATTCCTAATATCCCGCCATTGCTTCTTATTCTGCTCGATTGCGCGTCTCTGGTTTTCCGAGCTGTTTAAATAGTTTCCGATTAAACTGAGAAAAAGGGTTTTACTTTTATTCATGCGGTTGATCCCACATTCTAGAATAATGCCCAGTCATCAACCTTATACCGTTCCGATTTTTTCTGATTGTTTATTTGCTTTTGCTTAGACAAGTGTTTTGTTTCCTTAAATGAGAATGGTTTCTGTATATAGATCGAGCTCAGTCTTTATCTGATTTACATAACGGCTCTCATTTTGAAAATATTATCAGGCTGGTTCGTTTTCTTAGAAGCTCGAGTTCTGATTCTTCGGTGGAGAGTGACGCCGAAGGAGATCTTATGATGGATTCTGCTATTGAAATCAGCTCAAGCAGTAGTGAATGTAGTGATGACGAATCACCGGAGCCCGTTAGGGAAGAAGTTAGAACCAGGAGGAATCCCTCATGGCTTGGTGGTATTGTCTCTTGCTTTATCTTTGTCAGTTTTCTCTGTATGTAGCTTAATGGAATGGAGTAATCAACCATGGTTCTGTGTGTTTTCCTTGCAGGCAACAGTAGCTTTTACCAGAGGCTTTCATCTGATCAAGCTAAAGCTGGACACACAAACCATGCTTCTCGCAATGTGGCCTCGACTTCGACTTCGACTTCGACTTCTCTCCCCGGAGACTCTAAGCAATCTACAAGGGATGGGAACACTGTTGACTCTGGTGTGGATTATGAGAAGCAGTCGTCTCAACAGGCTCCGAGAAGGACCCTTCCACCGTCTTTTGGCTTGCCTCCTGTTCCTTCCACAAGTGCTGCGACTTCTGCTTCTCGGCCAGGAGAGACTAAGCAATCTACAAGAGACGGGAGCATTGTTACCCCGAGGGTTTCCAGTGTAGAATATAAGAAGCAGTTGTCTCAACAAGCGAGAAGAACCCTTCCACCATCTATTAGTCTGCCTCCTGTTCCTTCCAGGAGTGCTAACTATGGAGGTAGCGGCAGTGCGAGTCGCTTTGGTGGGGATTATACTAGTCCAGCAGCTGTTGGCAACAAGAGTGTCTTTGGTGATCGTCACCGTGGAGCTCATACTGAGATTGGCATTCATCGCGGCATTAATGGTGTTAGGATCTTGCCTCCATCTATGACGCATGGAACATCTGCTTATCCTTTGCATTATGGTGGTTCAAGTGATCTAATGCACAGGACTTCCCTCGGTGAAGATAGGAATCCTGAGAACGATGAGACGCTCATCTATCAGGCTGCACTACAGGTATTCATTCATCTTTAACTCAACCTTTCCTTACTTATGGACTTTCTACAGCTAGCTCTTCTTTTAAGCTTCCGTGTCTCCTGCTCCTTGTACGAGCTTTACAGTTTTTTGGCTCTTTTGAATCTCTTGATATGATTGTAATAGTGAACATGGAATAATAAATTACTTTGAATCAGCTCATTTCTTTTTGGTTAAATATGTCTGGGATTCATGTTGCTTTAAACCAATTTTCAAGGTTGGGATGTTTTGTTGATGCTTGAGTCGTACTACCATGCTGAATCTTTTAAATAATAGACTGAATATCTTAGTAATACAATGAAAAGCATTCTTTTTCTTCAGGTTTGAGGAATAATGATAATCTGGATCATTCACTTTATATATAGCTATTCATAATCGACCTGATATTAAATGGCATGGTAAGTGCAATTTTGATAAGCAAGTACTTTTATCCTGCAGGATCTGAATCAACCCAAGACTGAAGCCGATCTACGTCCTGGTACTCTGTCAGTTCCTCTTATGAGGCATCAGGTATTATCATGGTTTAACTTACCATTTATTGGCCTTTGGAATTGGTCTGTGTACTGAATACTATTGCTTTTCAGAAAATTGCATTGGCGTGGATGTATCAGAAGGAAACAAAAAGCTTGCACTGTTCGGGAGGGATATTAGCAGATGATCAGGTCACATTTAATTGAATTTCTTGCCCAACAAAACAGCTGTGATTATTTTATGACGTGGTTTTCTCCCTCAAACTATGTAAGGTCTATTTTTGCAGGGACTTGGTAAGACAGTCTCGACAATTGCTCTTATCTTAAAGCAAAAGTTTGAGTCACAATTAAACTCGGAGATTTCAAGCCAGCAAGAAGCAGAAATTTTGGACCTGGATGCCGATGATGAGTCAGAAAATGCAAAGCATGAAAGTGATTGTCATGTAAAACCAGAGCTCAAGATTTCAAGCAACAGTGAGACCACGGTTCTGACTGCTGGTGGTAATGAGGAGAATGGCAGTTCAGATATGGAGAAAGCCAAAGACGAAGAAGTGAGTACTTCAACACGGGCATTTAACAGGAAGAGACCAGCTGCTGGTACATTAATTGTTTGTCCAGCAAGTATTGTAAGGCAGTGGGCAAGAGAACTGGATGAGAAGGTGTCTGATGAATGCAAACTTTCTGTTTTAGTCTACCATGGTGGTAATAGGACCAAAGATCCTGTTGAATTAGCAACATATGATGTGGTTGTGACAACTTACGCCATTGTTACCAATGAAGTTCCCAAAAAGCCCTTGGTGGATGAGGATGAGAACGATGAGAAGGATACCGAAAAACATGGTCGTGCGTCTGGCTTCCCCAACAATAAGAAGCGTAAAGTTGCAGTGGGTGCTAGTAAGAAGCGCAAGAAAAGAGGTAGAAAAAGCATTGATGATGATTCTTCTTTTGACCCTGATTGTGGTACTCTAGCAAGAGTTGGTTGGCTCAGGATAGTGTTAGATGAAGCCCAGACGATTAAAAATCATAGAACACAAATGGCAAGAGCATGTTGCTTTCTTCGAGCCAAAAGGAGGTGGTGTTTGTCTGGAACACCAATTCAAAACTCAATTCAAGATTTATACAGCTATTTCCGTTTTCTTAAATATAATCCATATGCCGTCTACAAGTCATTTCACGAAACAATCAAGGTTCCAATCTCCAAAAACTCTCTTCATGGTTACAAGAAGCTTCAAGCTGTTCTAAGGGCTATAATGCTGCGCCGAACCAAAGGTACTCTGATCATCCTTCTGTTCTCTTAGATGGCTCGTTGAGTGATTTATGATGGTCAGGACTTCACAATCTGGTTACCATTATTCTATGTTATGTTGAAACTTTTTGATTATCATCGGTGTATCTGTAACATACTCTATAACGAGAGTACCAGATAGTTTATTGATGCTATTACCTGAGTTTAGTTCTCTGGTCGAGAGGTTTATGGAATATTAATTTTGTTTTGTCACTTGTGTATTTTTCCTTTTCATTTGTATCGGATCCTTTTCCTGTTCGACATAGATTTTTTAATTTGCTCTTATTAACTTCCTACGTGGCTGTTGATGGTTTCTGCTAAATATATTTTGTTCTGCTATTTAGGAACATTGCTTGATGGGAAACCCATAATTAATCTACCTCCAAAGAAACTTAAGTTGAGCCAGGTAGACTTTTCAGTGGAGGAGCGATCTTTTTACAATAAGCTTGAAGCAGATTCACAATCACAATTCGAGGTTCTCCTTTTTCTTCCTCCACAATTTATCAGTTCATACTTGGTTTGAAATTGATGTGGACTTTGTTTGAAAAGAAGATACGTTTGTAGTAACTCGATGTTTTCTTGGAAAATCATGTGTCTGAGTTTTTTTCTGGCAGTGAAACGGCATTAACTAGTAGTTATACCTGATAAGATGATATTTCATTTTCTCTGCAGGCTTATAAGGCTGCAGGAACTGTGAGCCAAAACTACGCAAGTATTCTTCTGATGCTTTTGCGACTACGCCAAGCTTGTGATCACCCACAACTTATTAAAGGACATAATGCAGATCCTGTTGGAAAACTATCAGAAGAGGCAGTTAAAAAACTCCCTAGGGAGGCTCAAATCAACCTGCTCAATCGCTTAGAGTCATCATCTGCCATCTGCTGTTCTTGTCATGTAAGTGCAGAGTATTTGAAGTCTTGGAGTAGCATCTCCTCAGGGTCACTATTCTCTAGCTGGCTAGTTCTTACAATATTTACTCTTAATATTCTGTTGCCTGATTTTATGCAGGATCCACCAGAAAACCCTGTTGTTTCGTTGTGTGGCCATGTATTCTGCTGTCAGTGTGTTTTAGAATATATAAATGGGTATGAGAACATGTGCCCTGGATCGAGATGCAGAGAACAGCTTGGGCGTGATGTTGTTTTCTCTGTATCTGCCCTCAGAAACTGCATCAGCAATGATTTTGGCTGTAGTTCTTCACAGGATAAAGGTCTCGATAAATCAGGTTTTGAAAAAAGCGAGTTTAGTTCATCAAAAATCAAAGCTGTCCTAGATATCCTGCAGTCGCTTGCCAAACAAGGCAGCCCAAACTCAGCACAGCTTGGTCAGATGCCTTCTTCCTCACAGCCATATGACGACGACGATGTTACCATCGTAGAGCCAATGAATCTTCACTCATCTTCACCTAGCCAGGGGCCAGTAAAGACGATAGTATTCTCTCAGTGGACTGGTATGCTTGACTTGGTTCAGCAATGTTTTTTTGAAAATGGTATAGAATTCAGACGATTAGATGGTACAATGAGCCTAGCAGCAAGAGACAGGGCTGTAAAAGAATTCAGCAATGATCCAGATGTAAGTAATGTGAATAACTTTACTACTCATCTCTCTGAAACATGGAATTTTCATGGACTATTGTTCGTGAAGCTCTCTGAACAATGCAGAGTTTATTAACAGGTAAAGGTGATGCTGATGTCTCTAAAAGCTGGAAACCTTGGGCTGAATATGGTAGCTGCATGTCATGTTATTCTTTTAGATCTTTGGTGGAATCCAACAACCGAAGATCAAGCTATCGATCGTGCACATCGTATTGGACAAACTCGGCCGGTTACTGTAACTCGCATTACTATAAAAGATACCATCGAGGATAAGATTTTGATTCTTCAGGTATATTCTTCGCAATCTATCCGCTCGTTGTGGTTTGAAATTTGGTGTCCCTTAGTTTCCTCTTCAGATTAATGTTAATAGTAATCCAGCATTATCTTTTTCCTTTTTTTATTTATCAGGATGATAAAAGGAAAATGGCTGCATCTGCGTTCGGTGAAGATCATGGTGGAAGCTCTGCGACTCGACTGACAGTAGACGATCTCAACGTTCTATTTAATGTGTAGACTACTCACTGTATGATCTACGCGTAGCCTTCCAATCGCTGCTTGAATTAGGTTGCATAGTACAATATATGGGAGATAATGCCCAGAGTTTTGGATCAGGAAGAAACCACTAGCTGCATTTGTACTTTGTAGTTGAACTTCAATACTGTGGCTCTCCTAGGATTTCGTGTTTTGGTTTTGTGAGGCTTGAAGCCAGTCTAGGTTCTTTTGTGTTTTCGGAGGTGCATCGATTAAAAACTGGCCAATATGTAAATAACTAAATCGTTTCATGGTATATATACCACGTAGGAGTTTAACGGTAAATCTAAATCATCAGTTGCTGGATGTTTGTTATGTTTTCTTGTCTCTGTTATATTATGCCACTCCAAGCAATCTTTAGCCAGTCTAGGTTCTTTTGTGTCTGTTTTGGAACACCTTTTGTGTGCATCTATGTATTGCGTTAACGTTTTCAGCAATGTAGATGAGGTGAGAGATCCTCTGCATGTACATAGCTTCTCCCTCATGGTGATTTGTTTGAAACCGATGAGGATGGTTTCCTCTAATCATATTTGGAGTAATGGACTAGGCTGGTCTAGGTACGCCTTTTCTTGCTGCTATTTTTCAGTTTGATGTCTTCGTGTTTCTATGGTTTGATACACTCATAGAATGGTTTTGTTACAAAACTCTCCGTATTTAAGGTGGGAGCTTAGGGAAGGAACCAGTGTTGTGATTTTGTGAATGACTGATGATTAGTGAAAGACTAGGTTATATATAGATACACAGATAAACAGAAGATGAGTGGAAACTGCAAAGAAAGTGAAAGTTTGGTTGTGCAACAAACAGCTTTAAGTTTCAAGATGATGAATCATTACTGTGATATACAGTGGTGGAACTTTTTGTTGATTAAATGCCCTATGAAGGGGACAACATAGAAGACAAATGGGACCTCTTTTACGTATGACTTTTTCTCTTTCACTCTCTCTTTTTTTGGCTCTTTAGTAATTTCTCTCGTTAATTTTTCACCAGAAGCTTTTATTTGGGGTTTGATATAATGATGATTCAGTTCGTTGGTATGAATGCACGTGCTTCTCGTCGGCTAGTGCTCTCTGCTCATCTCATCTTTTTGCTTTTGTTTCGGTTTTGTTTTTCAAGTTACAGTGTGAAACGAATTGACTCTTGTGGCTAAGTATGTATCAGTATCACTAGAGAGAAAAAATATGAAATAGAGGCAAAATAATTCTGACAATTTTAAAGGTACATTTCTGGGCCTCTTCATCCATGATTCAACTAGATTGGGTCCTGGGTTTTGAGTCTGTTGTAATTATCATGAAACCCACTTAAAGGATATTTCTTTAAAATGTCTACAAAAAGTGAAAATTGAAATTTCTTGGGTACTTTTTTTCTATCCCCTTTTCTTTGTAACGAACTTGGAAAATATCACGGGGAAGTAATGAACTGAAGAGGTGAATCACGATTGTGACCAGAGATTATTAAGTTGCTTTAAATGATTCCTTTCACTTTTTTTTATTAAGTTTCCAGCTTTTGTGGGTCTCTCTCGCTCAGGTACTCACGACACTCATATGTGTAAAACTTAAAGACTGGCAATATATAATTTTGCCCATCAGGCCTGCTTCTTCTAGACTCTGCCAAATCAAAGATGCATCACTTAGAATTTGGAGGGTTAATAAGTAGAATTATATACGTTTAAATGTCCATTATCAGTCAATCTCCTCGGAGCATGTGATGCTAATTGCTAAGTAAAACTTATTTACTGTAACGTTAACTTTGGTCAATAGAGAAAGGTTCATTCCCCAATGTTCTCACGCTTCACCACAAAGTGTTAAACAGAAATCTGCAATTTTTTAACTTTTTTTCTTCTGTTTATTACTTTTTGACTTGGTACTCTAAAAGTTGGTTTGCTCATCACAAATCAAACAGTGACCCAAAATTATAGATTCCTCCATCAAAAATCAAAAGACAATTTTGGTCAAAACATATACATTTCAGCACTCTCTCTAGTCTCTATACTAATTATACTTATTGATTACTCAAACCAAGCTAATAAGTAAAGACAGATACATATAGTTTGAGACAAAAGTTTTGTTACTTTACTAGCAAACAAAAATCGTAAATTTTTTTCTTAAACGCTAGCAAACGTTGGGGCCAAACCCAACAAAGCCATTGGCTCCGTCGAAAGATACTTGAATCCCTTCTTGTTGTATGTTCCCTATTATCGACAAACCCGTCGGAGACGCCGCAAACGCAAAACAGTAAGTCCCCGAATCATCCACCGGCATCAAGAAATTCCTCGCCGGTAATGTCAAAACCGGACCTTCCGTGAAATAGAACGACACGGTCGGGACTCGCACGGAGACAAACCCGGACAGGTCGTAACACGTGTCAAATATAGATACGCCGGAGGCTCGCGGCAAATTCGCCGTCTGAGATTTGAATCCGTCCCGGAAAGCGGCGTAAGCCGCCGTGGGAAGTCTTGTGACGGCCGTTCCGGTATCCATAACCACACCGCCGTCTCCGGTTTCGGTTATGTCGAAAACGGAGTCCGGTAAAGGAATCCGGACGCCGCCGACTCCGAGGCCCTTGAGCCCGACGTAGTAGAAACTCGGGGCACGCGGGTTACGGACCAGCGGGACCCACGAGGCTCCAACGGGCAAAGCTTCCCGCCCGAAAACCAATGAGCCGGTCGACTCGGTGCCGCGACTCACTAGACAATAACCGAACGCACCGCCGGTTTGACCGGTCAATTGACCAACGAAAGACATTGAACCGCCGCCGATACCCAATAACCCGGCGGCTCCAATGAACATTCCTCTGTTCCGGTGTCCGCATCCCATCGCGACGTTTCGAACCACCGTCCGACCAAACGTCAGCGTTTCGAGGGCTAACGTACCTTTAGTGTAAGACCCGTCTCCGTACATGACCTCGTAGCGGCATCCGCCGGAGTGGCAGCCGGAGTTTTCGATCCGGTCGCAGACGGAAGACCCGCAGGAGACTCCAGTGTAGGACCCGGATTTAGCAGGGTCGAAAACCGGGTCGGACTGTTTGTAACAGAGCTTGCAAGGCTGACATTGAACCCAAACCATATCGCTTCCGGAATCAATCACCATATACTGATCTTTCGGCGGACTTCCGACGCCGATTCTGACGAAGTACTCTCCGCTCCCTTGATCCATACCGGAAACCACATCGGAACCAAAATCGTCGACCTCGTATTTCGAATCGGAAGCTACGGTTTTCCCGGAAATGCGGCGGAGAATGGCGGCGACTCTATCAGTATCTCTGCGGAGACGGGCATGGAGGCGGTGGTGGTGGTTTCGGTAAGTAACAGAAGGGAATTTATCGCGGTGGAGAAGGCGAAGAGTGTATTTAGATTCGTCGGCGAAATGGGTGTTGTTGAAATCGGGAAGAGTGCCGGTGAGGGAGAGAGGAGGCTGTAAAACGTCGATGATCTGGAAATCAGGGAAGGAGATTGAAGAGGAGAGATGGAGATTGAGGAGGAGGAGGAGGAGGAAGAAGAGAGGAAGGAGCATTGTTTACAACGCCACAACACACCACACCGTGTGGGAAGGGAAGAAAATTAGCGTGAAGAGTGGTTTCTTGGATTTTGGGTTTTAATTGTCAGAGTGAGTTTTTTTGGTGTCTTCTTCTTCGTCTCCGGTTTTTATTTATTTATTGATTGAATCCACTTGAGAGTTTGAGACTTGTGAGTGATTATAATTTTTTTGGAAGTGATGGGTCGATATCTCTTATTGCTTTCTTTTTTCTGTGCCTACGTGGAGTTTAAAGTGGGCCCCCCTCGCTTCTTGCGTTGAACTTTGAACTTGCACGTCCACATCTTATTTCACGACTCGTTCTCTCGAGTCTTCTTTGGTTGAGAGTTACATAGATTTTCTTAAAATCCGGTCCATTCTCAAAATTAAATCATACGAGGTTACTATGTTCTAATCAAATGATCAGTTAGCGATTAGCGATTTTTAAAAAATCGATGATAAATCGAAAATTAATCAGAATATAATTTTTACTATATTTTAATATATTTTAAAAATTATATATATATATAAAAAGATATTAATACCAAAATCATAAATTCATACAAAAGATTATATTAAATATTTTTACTAATTCACATATAATAAAAAAGTAAAACTAAACAAAATAAATTAGATGAGATTAGATTAGATGATTTTGGACCAATTTCATTTTTCTAACACATGGCAAAGCAAAATAAAGTAAATGAGTTTTAATTTTTCGATCAAACAAAATGGCCTAAAAGAATTTCTGATTAATTGGCCGATTTTTGGTAATTAATCGGCCAAACTAGTTAAACCATGGTTGATGGGTTTATGATATCGATTAGGAAAAATCGACTCATTCAACATCCGATTAGCGATTCAACGGCCGATTAATCATCAAATCCGCCGATTTTTTGAACATAGTGTATATATGAAAGCCATAGGTATCATTTCTAAGGTGAAAGCACATATTCTTGAAAAACAAGAACACTTCATCCAACATTAAAGAAAACTCACATATATATATTCAATCTACTACATTGGTAAAGTGGGAAATTTATGTAAAGAGATGTAAGAACTACATATGTATGTCGAGAATGTCTGTCTATTCGTATATGATGAGAGCCACCACTACATATTTCGTGTTCAAGGACAAAGTTCGTCGTATGAGCCAAAAACATGATTATATTGAAAATATTATCTTTGATTTTTTAGAAATAATTGAATAAAACATATTTTGATGGGATTGAACTTAGTGCAAGAGTAGTTCGAAAGCAAATGTTGGTTGCAACTGTAGATTGTATGGTTTCTTAGCTCATCATTTTTGGCATATTTGTATCATCCAATCTTCTTGAATTATACCTAAACAATATCTTGCTCATACTTGGAAGTTTAAACCACGAGGTATTTGAAAAATTATGTTGAATAATTAAAGAAGTTTCTTTAGTCATTGTGGAGATTACATCGAAATAGGTCTATTAGTAAAACTTGGATTCGGCCAAAAAGAAAAACACAAATTGAAACACTTCTTAAAAACTTTCGTACTTTTTCTAAATAAAAAAGTTTGTGATTTTTGTAAAGACAGTGATTACTTTGGGAGTAGTTTTGGGAGATGAAACACAAACGAAATCAAGTTTAGTATATGAATTTTTCTTTTCTTCTTTGTTTTTGGTATTACACGAGAATGCGTAGTCCAATTTGATGATGCTCCATTTACTTTAGAAGATTTGCCATTATATAATAACCAGGCAATATACAGTATGTGTATAACACGAAAGCTAATCTGTTTGCTAACATATAAATCAAATTCAATGACAAATTATCAATCGTGGAAAGAAAACATATTACGAAAAGAAATGGTGCTACGTGATTCATACATTTGTGGGCGTGCCAAAAAGTTTTTTTAAAGATATCGAGATTATAAAAATTATAAATTTACGATGGCTTTTGCTGCCATAGTATGTAATACAAGTACGACAACACCAACTACAAATAATTTGAATCAAGGAGAGATATACATATATGCACCACACGGTCGAATAGATAATAATTTTTAATTAAACAGTCATGCATGCTAATGAAAAAAAATTATAGTTGGGTATTACATAAGATATGCACCACTTATCAATAATTGAACAATTATTACACTTAAAAGTTGCTCACATTTTATAATCCAACGATAGATACGTAAAACATACAACATGAATGGGAAGAGAAATTCGAGAATTCTAGAATATAATCATCCGATCCGCTTATGTACACATAATATATGCATCAATGCGTGTATACATAATATGATAGACTGGTTTATGCGTGTGTACATAACAGAAGCTCATGTCATGTGTTTAGAATTATATCTAAGAGTCAATGCTTAACAAGTGTAAACCTTCTGAATAATCAATCTCTTACTTTGTGTTTTCTTTCACAAAGAAGACTGTCCCAAATGATTTAGTAAGCTAAAAAAAAAACTAAACAATTTTGAGTTTAGAAAGACTTCTTAAGAATTAAGGAAGGATTCTAAATGATTTAGCAACTTCGGGACTTTTATTAAAGTCGTAGGAACCCTTCATAAATATAAATTTTGTTGTATATTTGGGAATGATCTCAAAGTGTAGTAGTATAATTATTAGAACGAACACTTAATATTACGGTATTTTACTATTTTTCATAACTTATTTTTGTTGTTTTTAATTGATAAATCATTTTAAACACTCTTACATCATAAAATCAAATATTTTTTCAAGTAAAAGCAATTAAAAAAAAAGAAAAAAGAATATAGTTTCAAGTTTCAACAACAATATGTATAGCATTCTGCTAGAACTCAAAAGGCAAACAAAATAAACTAGATCTGAAGATAATTTTAAACTCCATAATCAACGAGGATAAAATAATGTAAACACAAATTTCAGTATTTCGACCCTGATCATGTATTAGGTTACAGAAAGTAAAGTACCAATAAAATACGCATGATAAGTATAAGCAGCATTGATAGAGAAGAGTTCTGCTGAGTTATAATGGTAAGAAGCTAAAAAGGGCCTCAAGAATAATGTCCTAAGATTGCTTCCATCTGATCTAAACCTAAATACTCTTACAAGAACTTTGTGGTTTCGCAGGCTAAAAATAGCCTGTGTTTGCCATTGTCTTCAAGTGCCGGTTCTGCTCAATTTTCTGGACTAATGGTTGCTTTAGCAGAAGAGACTAAATCTTACAAGGCTTCTAAAGTAAGGAGCGACTGTCAGAGAACCGCCTTCTTAACGCATTACCGACTCTTTTACAAAGGAACGGCCAGCCGAGCTGCGAAACGGGAAGATTAAGCATTGGTGGAAATCGAAAAAAATTGAAAAAGAGTAAAAGAGTGGGGTTTTGTTGTTACTCACGAATATTCGAGGTGGATGTTCATGAATCTCCGGTTCTCTTTGCTTTGAGAAAGTGTCACGGAACCTTCAATGACTTGATCTTGCTCTACGTCTATTGGGTCATAGAAATATACAATCGTCTGTCCAACAAAGTAAAGTGGTTCAACACCAAATGGTCACGAAGTGTAAGCTAATTTTTCAATAATTTAAGCAGAGACAGAAGTATCCGTAGTCTTCTCCATATAAGACCAACTCCCTCTGATATTATACCAGTTTAGAGTGAAAAGCGAAGATGACAGAAAGTTGAAGAAATCGGGAAGTATATGCAAAAACATGGTCTTACTTGCTGCCAATGCGTTGGAGGAGCCTCAGGAGAGGTGGACAGCACGAGTGCATCACTCGGATTACTCCGCTTCTTCTGATTTCCTTCTCCAGAAGGACTCGTCGATGAAGAACCACTAGCAACACTTGTTGCACTAGTGTTCTTGGCAGGCGAAGTGGTTGGTCCGCTGAATTCAACGTCAAACCAAAATGCAAAACCATGCATAGGAGCTACAACAAGAAAAGGAAAAAGACTCAGAATAGAAAACGAAGCAAGACTAACTTCTTTCTAAGATGCAGACGAGAGACGACACACTGATAGTTGATAAAGGGAAAGTGATATACCTCTCATCATTGATTTGAATTTATATCTTGCAGTAACGGAGTCTAGCTCTTGGATTTTTATTGTTTGGCAGTCTATATGTTTAATCTGCATGTTTAAAAATATTGGTCTTTGATCATTTACTTAATAACAAAAAGGATAAATCTTCACTCAGTAGCACAGTTAACAAGGCTAAGAGCATGAAGAGATTGGAGTTAACAAGCACTCAGAGGAAAAGGAGATACCACTTCTGGCCATGTTAGAACGTTTTCGCCTGATATGGACTCCACGCTAGGTTCTTCAAACGCACACTGTTTAGCTAATTGCATCATTGCAGACACTGCAAACAACATCAAACATCATTACTGAAACCTTACTGCCAGGTACTTATTTTTTAATTTATAAAACTTCGACTATTTATCAGATTCTTGAGTAGAAGTTCCCCAACGTGAAGGTGAGTGAGGAGCAGACATTTCAATTGACCCTTATGATTAAGTAATGCCACATGTTTACTCCCTTAAGCCAAGGACCAGGATTACTAAAACGATAAATGCTATCACATTAAACTAAATTTATTATTCTGATCTGTCTAGTAAGTAACCAAACTCCCCGCCTATCATGATGTCGGATATGGCAAGCTCATATTTTGAAATGCGTACCAGCTTATTAGAAACATCACATTCACACAAAATTGAAGAAATTCGAACTCGGTTTTAACTAGTATACCAATCAAATTAAACGTAATGATTGTTCCAAAGTTCATGTTGATATAACACTTACTATCAATTCCATAAACATTGCGCCAAAAATCAATGCTGTGACTGTATCTGTCAGGGTGTGAAATAGGTGCCATGTATAACTGTCAACAGGAAATTAAACAGCAACATATCAAATATTGACTTGTTCCCAAAAGCCATTAGAGAATACTGTGATAATTTATTTGAAGGGATTAATCATACTGTTGCATGAGATGGGAGAATTAAACCTCCAGGCTTCAACCAGCGATCTCTAGCTGTAATAACACTTCCCAGCATACTCTAGATCACATCAAAAACATAATACGAGAATAAGAGACCAGGGAGAATTAATAATTCGGTAGGTTATCATTTGGATATCAGAATAAAAAATTATATATACAAGATAAAGGAAATAACCTCATACAAGAGCATGTAACCCATCCACTCAGAAATAATAACATCAACCTCCTCGTCGATTTCAACATCCTGAAGAATATTACAACAAAAGAAGAATTACTACAGAACGAGGGTTTGCATACAAAGTTGAACGTTTCACCCACCCAATCTATCTCAATAACGGTGTAAGGGTATAGATTATCCCGAATTCTCCATTATATTCATTTACATCACACGTTTTTACATAAGAACACCAATTTATCATTTTGCAGCTTATATAGACATCAACATTAAGCATGTCTGAAATAGCATGCAGGACCAACTCGGAAGTTATCATAGAAAAGATTTTTACCTCCACTCTCCCATGCAAGACAATAACCTTGTCAGACAAACCGTTGGCTTTCACAACTTCTTTTGCCTGGTGAATAGAAGCCATCGTGCAAAGTAAGAGAACAAAAACCAAATGGAAATCATATGCAGAGCTAAAACACCAGATTCGTTTAATAAATTCTCGGTTAGTTAGATCAGCTTCACAGACCCAAATATTTCAGAATTTTTTTCTCAAGAGCTTCTTTCTTGAACTGATCGATGTAAAGTGTGATACAAACCATGACGAAATGTCAACATTTAGATTCAATCAAATGATAAAAATGAAGTCTGGGTCAGTGTTAACTGTGAAAAGTATTAAGGGTAGTCCTCATTTTAGACACTAATACAAACTATCATCACAACCTAAACAAATTCCCACCAAGGCAACTATACCACTTTATGACGAAACTCCTTTCCTATTCCAAGTTCAAATTGTAACCCATGAAAACTTGTTTTGATGAAATTACAAAATCCCAAACTATTTAAACTGGAAATTTTCCAAGCCATTAACATTTTCTATAAGGAATGGCCAATCTCATCAATTCTCTAAAAACGCAGAAAATAGAAGCTAAGGACGAAAATGATTGAGAGCAACCCTTTCTGCCCAATTTACTGGAAAAAAGAAAACATCTGGAATATTACCTGGACTGCAATATCACTTGCATCTACAGCGTATACCTGTAAGGAAAATGATATTTTGTAAGAAACACCCCTGCGGTCTACGAAACATATACATACAGCAGGCACATGCTACATTCTTCACAGCGTTCCATATCTTTTGTAAACAAGAGATGTCGAAATTTTCTAAAACGAACATAAATATTAAAGTTGCGTCTACACATGAGTCATACCCGTTTTGCACCCGCTTGAGCACAGAAGATTGAAAGAATGCCTGTCCCACAGCCAACATCCACCACAACCTGTTACAAGCAATAGATGCACCAATAGGTTTCCAAACAAAGTAATGAACATAGTTTGTCAAAAGAAGTCTTCACACACAGAATTCGGATCCTAAACACAGGACAAACAAAAACTAATCAACAGTCCCAATTTGAATCTTTTGCATAGTTCAGAAACTACAGAAACGAGAGTTTTACCTTGCCTTGGATTAAGCTCTGATGCTGCATTATGGCTTCCCTATAAGTTTCCGTCCTTGCCCGATCCTGTATCAACCAATAACAAGTGAGAAAACCGAAGGAACAACAGACTGCAGAGAAGAAAAAGATACTTTAAAAAGATAAAGACACAGAACAACCTAATTTGATATATCTGAACAAATTTTCAGCCGGATCATGCAGACATTGACGCTTCTTTTTGAGCAACAGAGAAAATTCGAACTGGAAACCCCAATTCGGTTTAAGAGCAAGAATTTCTATACGATAAACTAATATATTCAGCAATGGTTTTCAAATCATCAACTGGATCGAGTTCGAAGATGGACCAGCTAAACCAATGCTCCAGAAAACAAGAGCAAAACTTCCCCCAAATCAAAGAGAATTCAACCCTAACTTTTAATTTCAAGCTCTCGAACGAGAAGAAAGAAGAAGAAGAGGCGAAAGTACCTTGATCATCTCTTCGTGAATCCCGACGTGAGCATAGGAATGGAAATAGGCAACATCGAAGTCCGTACAAGGCGGAGGAGATTCCGGAGTCTCCAGTGACTTGTGCTCACCAGGCTGCTCGGAAACCCTAACCACATTGGCGAGACCGCTTTTAGGGTCACGAGCTCCGCCGCGGCTGCGCCTCTTAGCTCGGCCGAAAGAGGTGAGACCGGGGACTTGCTTCTCTTCCCATTCGAGCTCGCCGTGGAAACCGTTGCCGTAATCGCCGCCAGATTGCATATTCAGTTAAACCCAGACAACCCCCCCAGAGACCTTGTGTGACGCTTGACGACGACTGTTGTAAACTCTTCCAAAGGAGCCTCCTTTTTTTTCTAATTAAAATCCCCAAAACGTTTTTTCTTGCTAAAATTCCATAAAAATTAAATACCTCATGTTTCGAAAATATTTTTAATATATTTAACATTTGGCCCTTTTTGCTTTTTGAGAAGATATTGCAAAGAAACAAAAAAAATTCATAACCAAAAAAAAAAAAATTGTAAAATTTCTAAATAATTTATAACTCCTTCCCTCAATCCTCTCTACTAAAAGGAAAAATAGAAAAAAAAAACTCTCCAAACACTAGTGTGTATTTTTTTGTTATCTTATTATATAGTTAAAACTTAATAGGGGAATACAACATACATAGATCAAAACATGGGCTGTTTTCAAAATTAATACAAAATTTGAAGTCAAATGCAAAACTAATACCCTCTTTTTTCTTTCCTTTTTTATCCTCACCATATTTGTGATAATAACAAAAATGCCATTACTTTCGGCCTTGAAGTCTAACCGTGAAAGGTCCAAAGAAACATCATCTTCTTCATTTATTCACGAAAATGCCATCACCATCAATTCGTCCAACAACCATTCTAAACCGAAATCAAGCTTTGAATGCATGATTTACTCTTCAAACATATATACAAACTCATTATATCATCTCATAAACTTGTCTTCTTCAATTTCTTCTCCATTCTCACCCCAAGAACACATATTTTCATCTTTTCAAAACTTATATTCTTAGATCTTTGAATTTTTGGTGTGGGAGATCATTATAACGGTTGGGGAAGTTTTCTGAAGCTCTAAATCGAAGTTATAGGTCGTCAACGAAACTTCAGATCACAGCAAGATAAAATTCCGGTAGATCTGAGTGAATTTCATATTTTTGCAGGTGTTTAGACTTCATGACGAAGTCTAACACACTAGTTTTGCAATTGATTTTTCAAAAGTTTTAGAGAGTAGACTTCACAATGAAGTCTACCCATATTCCTTTGAAAAGAAAAAAAATTGGTTTAGGCTTCAGAATGAAGTCTATTCGAAAATATTAGTTTTGCAATTGATTGAATAAAAACTTTTTACAGGAAGTCTATCCGTGAAGTTTGTTTCGAAAAAATACTAGTTTTGCAAACTTTTTCTAGTTTGTTTTATCGTGAA
>OVBJ01001064.1:0-35033 GCA_900406535.1 Noccaea bulbosa | reverse complement strand
AAAACCTCGAAATCTGTGTTTATTGTGAAACTGCGTCGTTTTGGAATGTTGGGTCGCGGGTCGGTGTCGAGCGACACTANGTGTCGATCGACACGAGTTGTCTGTGCAGGTTTTGCCGTGTGTTGTTGTTGCAATTGTTACTTGATGTATTGTTCAGTGTTGATTTATATGGCCTGTAGACAGGATGATCCACTCACTGGGTATTTATGATAATACTCACGCAACTCTATTCCAATGTGTTGCAGGTAACAGAAATGTTCTTCCGCGGAAAGAGACCGAGAGAAGAGGCTGAGGAAGAGTTTATGAATTTGGTGTTAACTCTCATCATGTGGTTGATCATGCATGAGAATTAGGATGTTAGTTTTCATTTTATTAATGTAGCAAACCTGGTGTTTTGGTTGCTAGAGTTTTTTTTATTTATTTATTTATTGGTTATTTGCTTTTATTGGTTTATTGTTGAACTGAATTCATGATTTAATATTATTGATTTCTTTCGAGAACTTTCGCATTGTTTTAAAATAAAAAAAAAAAAAGACTGGTTATTTCAGTTAGTATTTTTTATAATGTTATTTTGGTACCATGTGGATAAATGTACAAGGCTTTATTCACGAGTTATTATACAACAGAATCGATGATCCCAGATTCCCAAATATTGCAACAAACAAAAAAAAAAGGAAATGGGTCCGTAAAAGTGAGCCAGTGGTTGGCATTACACCTCTGCTACCATCACGCCTGGAGTTCGACTCCACCTTCCTCTATTTGTGGAGATTATTTCTTCATTCGGAGGAAATGGGTCCGTGGGCCGGCCTGTTGTGGTTCACAAAAAATGACAAAAAAAAAAAAAAAAAAAAAAAAAAAAAAAAAAAAAAAAAAGAAAAGAGAGCTAGTTTTACACCAAAAAAAAAAAAAAAAAGTTTATCTCAATGTAAAAACACACACACATTTTTGGTTTGATTAATCTCAGGATTGGTTCAGCATAGTGAATAGGCCATCAAATTAAAGAGAGTGGGATGATCATATCAATTCGATAATCAAACGATAACCCTGTAGTTCATGAACGGAGGCGATTATGGTGTTAAAAAGCGATATCAAAGTAACTCTGTCTTTTGCTCTGTCATGAAGAAGTTGTGATATGTGAATGAAGATGTTGTATGATACCAATTTTTTTTTTTTTTTTTGTTAAAATGTATGATACCAATATATATATAAGCAACAATAATAATAAAAAAAAGTATTTGTACTGCTGATTTTTACTGAATTCACACACTACGTACAAAACAGTAATTTTGTGATGGTTGTTCCCTAAATATATCAACATCAACATATTTTTCATCAATTTGATGGCATAAGTTATTTAGCGAAAATCCCAAGAACCTGTTAATTAGTTAAAGGGCTGCCACTTAGTGACATTTATTTTGATCATCTTTAGTGCACAAGGGGTTCGACCCAGTCTTCTACATGTGAGATCAAATAGGCAAAAAAAGAACGAGGAGTTATTTAGAGAAATTCATGAATGTCGAGGCCTTGGTCATTAGAGACAAATATACTAGTACTAGGTGATAACCCGCGACCTACGCGGAGTGAAATATTTATTAATTTATTTTATTAAAATTATTGATGTTTTTCTTTATTATTTTTTATAATTTATTTTTAATTAATTCTAAAAAAACATAATATCGCATTCCAAAACCGTAATATCAATCGTACGTTTAAATTGTTATTGCTTCAAAAAATTGGTAAAATTGTATATATTGCTTTTAATGATTACGGTTAAATATGGTAGGATTGTTTTCTTCATTTTCTAGAAAACAAAATTATATGAAAAATTCAAATTTGGTAACATTATATATGTTAAGTTATTAAATAAATTAATTGCTTAAAAACATGATAATTTATGGCTGATTTATAGGTTAATTTATATTTGAATCTATTCATAATTAAAAGGCTGTCATATAAACCACTATATTTATTGGTGACATCATTATATAATTAGAAAATCTTGAAAAAAAAAAAATTATTTTTTAGAACAGTAAAATGAATTTATAATTTTGTGTAAAACTATATATGGGAAAAAACATGTTTATAATTAAATTTATTATATATTCATATATATATATATATATATATGTTTAGAAATCTAGTATATTGAACAAAAAGATTGTAACAAATCTTATATATTGGACAAAAAAAAAATCTATAATTAATTTTGAAGTATTTATATCAATATTTGATTTTTAAAATATTTTACAATAATTGTTTCATATATTGTTTATGTTGTTTAATGGAAAATATATGCAAATCTTTAATATTTGTAATCAAATTAAAAATAGTATAGCAATGACATTGTGTGTAAATATGCTAGTAAGTGATGTCTTTTTTTATATTTGTCTTGAAAGAGATTCTGGTGTTGAAACATCAGCATGGCAAAATTGTTAATAATAATACATGAGCATAAGGTTATTTCTTTAAAATGATTCTATTTTAATATATAAGGGATCCCAATTAAATTTATAGGCCAGTTCTAGTCTGGTTTCCGACGCACGAATTTGAATTTTTGACAACGAACGTCATTATCGATAACAATCAGGTAAATATATTTAAATTAAGGGTAAAAGGAAAATTCAAATTAAATTAAGAAAGAAACTTGAGAAAGTGAAATTAAAACGAAAAGGTATAAAAATATATAGCCCTATATTATATAATTAAACGATGAAACATGATCAAGCATATATCCTCATCTTGTTGATGACTTTGTAAACATCATCCACGTCATCGTCGTCGTCATCTTTGACCTCCTCCACACACCGCTCATTATCTTCCCGGAGACTGCCCTCGCCGCCACATCCTCCTTTGCTGACTTCAGCAGCACCGGACTCGACTCTCATGAAGAAAGTGCATAAGAGGAATGTTAAGAGGCAACAGATGATAAACTCTCTAGATGCAGCCATGGATCACACACTTTCTCGCTCTTTTTCTCTCTTGTCTGAAGTACAATAGATTAGTCGAACTACTCAAGAAGCTTTGGTTCTTTCTTTCTTGTGTTATTTTGTTATGTGTTTCTCTTACAGTGATGCTTATATAAGAAATGGATATTACTATTAATGGAAGAAAGAGTTTTCTTTGCGCTGGTCTTAAGGCTAAGTAACTGTTGCAGTATTTTTAATTTTTTTCTTCTCTTGCAAATAATCTATTTCTTATCAAAAAAAAACGGTAAGTAATATATATATGCAGATAATCAATTATTTGTCGACCAAGAAATCAGTTATTTAAAAATGTTTTGTTTCAATTTGGCTGTGAATATTCAAAGGTAAATTATTTAATGAAAATGTAGAATTAATTAAGTCGTAAAATGTTCATTTTTTCCCCTCGTTTACGTGGCTAGTGGCGCAGCTGTACGTCCCGATCGGGTTGAGGAGGTAAGTCTCCCCGGGTTCAATTCCCCCTAGCTACATACTAGTGGCCACCCGGGCTAGCGTTAAATCGCAAGAATATGTGGACTGCCGTGGGCCTCGTGGGATTAGTCGGTTGACTTCGGTCCCGGATCCCCACGGTTATAAAAAAAAAAAAAAAACGTACAGCAGCTATATAATAATGGTACGTAACTACGTAAGATATTACTTATTTCTCTACGAATTGAAAGAAAAAAAAATATATAAAACTATGTTTGTGATGAAGATTTGGGCCTTGGGTCTAACAGTCTATTTTCAAAGGCCCAACTCAAAAATCAAATGAAAATCGTCATGTCCAATAAAGGTCCAGTGTCTCCGCCATATCTTTCAGCGCGAATTTCTGTGATCGGAAGGCATCTCCACCGACGACGACCACGACCACCGCCCCTCCGTCATGCCGGAGATTGACGCGTTGTTTGAATCGATCAATGTCCGGGACCTTCTCGCCGGACACGATCTCAACGATCCGACAACTCCATTATCGGCGCCGGATCTCCGTCTCCTCATAAACCGCTTGGAGTCTCATTCCCTGCGGATCAAGTCCAAAGTTCAGTCCTACCTTGTCGCCCATCACTCTGAATTCTCGGAGCTCTTCTCAACCTGCCAAGACGCCGTCTCGAGGACTCGCCTTATCTCCGACGACGTCTCCGATGTCCTGCAATTGATATCCGACCGTCCGATTGATGTTGAGATTCGCAGTGTAATCGATGAGATAACCGAGAAGACGAAAGAGGTGAAACTGAAGAGAGAATCGCTCGATTTAGTGAGTGCGATCGTGGGAATATGCGAGGCATTGCAGGAAACGAAGGAAGCTCTGAAAGGAGGACGTTTCAGATTCGCCGCTGAGAGAATCAGAGAACTGAAAGTCGTATTGAGGATTGGTGAAGAGGAAGAAGGAGAACCTTTTGCCTACGTTTTGCTTAGGAAAGAGTGGTCTGATTGCTTTGACGAGGTGAGTCTAAGCTCAGTGTCTTTAGACGTCAAAATTGCATCTGCATCATCAAGCTTTTCCGAGGAAGTTCTGTTATTCTGAAGTTTATGATCCGAGGGTTTACAAGAGATGTGTCTGTGTTTGCAGATACAAGAGGTGCTTGCAAAATTCATGGAAAATGCAGTGCGTTTCGAGCTGGACTCGCGTAAGCTTAGGATTAATTATCAGCTAAGCGTTGGTGAGACTACTGGAATCGCTCTTAGTACTGTTCTCGAGGCAATGGAGGTATTCCTGGCCAATTTTGTTTTCTATATGAATCATTTGTTTTTAAGCTATTTGAGTTTTGACTGTTCTAGATTTTTTCTAGGTGATTGGAATGTTAGATTATGGGCTTGCAAAAGTAGCTGACTCAATCTTCAAGCATGTCATTACCCCAGCTGTAACTCATGCATCTACCTTTGTCGCTGTAGAAGATTCAAGTAAAACCTCAGGGGAAATAACCGAAGCGATATTAAAGCTAGATCAATCCTCAGATCATAAGGTAGCTATGTCTATGGTACAGAGCATATCTGCCTAATATCCATTTCATACAGTCTTTCTTCTTCTCTATGTTCTTATCGTATTTTTCTGCATTGGTCCTTGTCTTCTACTCCTCTAACTGCTTACCTTCTTAAATGAAGATTGAAGATGTGGATGGAGAGGCAATCTATTCAGGAATTCTTAAGGTTGTTAAGTTCATTTGCAGTTCCTTGTGCTTTGGAAACGTTACATGGATCCATTCGTTCGGGAGATTGACATGGCCGAGGATTTCAGAGCTAATTATTTCTAAATTTCTTTCAAAGGTTCGTTTTTATAACTTTTTAAGGCTGCAAAATCATGATGAAATTTTCTTTGGTAGATCTTTTGAACTTCAACGGTAGATTGTTAAAAACTTCTTGTGCCCTTTGGAGTCAGGTTGTCCCAGAAGATGCTTCAAAACTTGCTGACTTTCAGAAAATTATTGAACGGACCTCTCAATTTGAAACAGCTCTGAAGGAATTGAATTTTGTTTCACCATCTGATGCGGAAGGAAGGCTCAGCAAATATGCTGAAGATGTTGAGGTTCATTTTGCATCTAGAAAGAAAATAGAAATTCTAGCAAAAGCAAGAACTTTTCTGTTGCAGTGTAACTTTACGCTTCCCCAGGTGAGCTTTGCTTATCGTCCTATTAATTAACCGCAATAACCTTCTCATGTTAAAGATCAAGATTGTGAAATCCTTTTTCAGGAGCTTGCTATGAGGAATGCCAGTTTTAAGTCTGATGGTGTGGATGTGAATTCTTCCAAGCACATGGTTCGCTTACTTTTTACATCTGAAATGTGTGTGGTGTCTGAAGCCGCTTCTCAACTTATGCAGTTGGTGCACAAGACTCTCGAGGTGGCTCTTTTCGGACTTGTGCAGTTTAATATTAGACGTGGTTGGGATAGTAAACTCATATTTTCTACAGGATGTTTGTGTGTCTTCTGCAAGGGTTGCTTCAGAGTTCTACTACGCTGCTCGAGATTCTATACTTCTATATGAAGCTGTTGTTCCTGTCAAGGTCAGTGAAAATGAAGTTTCAAAGAAGATCCAATAACTGAATCAGTATGGTAATTATCATCACATGAAAATATTTCAGAGTCTTATCTTTCTTCTTCATTACTCTCTCGAAATGTGAAGTTAGGGAAACAACTCAATGGCATCAATCAGGCTGCTGTTCTTCTGCACAACGATTGTCTATATTTGTTCGAAGAGATACTTGGACTTGCTTTCGAGGTATGGACAGATATGTGCTTTATGCAAAGTAAACCGCTGTTTTGAATTTTGTTTATTCGATTAAAAACCTGTCGTTCTCTTCTTAAATAGCTTTATCATCAGTGTGCGAAATTTACAAAAAAACTCCCTTCTTCTCTGACTATATCATCATTTTTGTTCGCAGTATCGTAGTAGCTTCCCAAGCTCCATCAAGGAATATGCAGTATTTGCTGACGTAGCCCCAAGATTTAAATTGATGGCAGAAGAAGTTTTACAGAGACAAGTTCAGCTAGTAATGTCGAGTTTGCAAGAGGTGAATTTCTATAGAACAGTAGTATTATGTGAAGTTTAAAGAGCATTGATGCCTCATCTAACATTTTGAATCTATCATTAGGCTATAGACGGTGCAGATGGGTTTCAGGATACTCATCAAATAAAGCAATTCGAATCGGCAAAATTTAGCATTGAGCAGGTAAATGCTCTCAGTCTTGAATTTCTGTGTTCTTTTTTACCTTGTTTCCTATTAAGTGTCAGCTTGATGAGGAAAATGCAATTGTTCTATAGGTTGTCTTTAGTCTAGAGAAAGTGCATATGATATGGGAGCCGGTCTTACGGCCCAAAACTTACAAGCAAAGCATGTGCGTAGTTTTGGAGTCGGTTTTTCGCAGAATAACCAGAGACATTCTTCTTCTAGATGACATGGCTGCTGATGAAACTTTTCAGGTAGATGTTTTTCTCTTCGCTAGTTCCTTGTGCAATGGTACTTTATAAGTGGCTATTAAAGAACGGTTTTGCTTATTCTCAGCTGCAAAGACTGATTCATCTCATGTTGGAGAATCTATCTTCTTTACTCGGTTCCCTGAAATCTGCAGACGACGCTTCTCGCCCACTTGATGATCTCATACCATCTTTGCGCAAAACCCGAAAACTAGCTGGCATGCGTTTTTCTATTCTTTTTCCCCTCGGTTTAACGTTGAAGTCGGCATCAGCTTCTTACGATGGTTTTGTTTTTGTTTCTCATTTTCCAGAACTGTTGGATATGCCTCTTAAGTCTATAACTTCAGCTTGGGAAAGTGGCGAGTTGTTTAGCTGCAATTTCACTAGAACTGAGGTACACAATCTTTCGAACTTGTTTCACCTCATGAAGGATCCCAATACCCGAGAAACCGATACAATGCTGTGTTTTTATCTAGTTTTTTTTTTGTTTTTGTTCTACTTTTTCTGGATATAGGCAAATTATGTTAAGTTGGATATTTCCAATGATTATTGCTTTATGGAAATTCTGAAAGCTTTATACTGATACGTGTTGCAGGTACAAGATTTCATCAAGGCTATATTTACAGATTCACCGTTGAGAAAAGAATGCTTATGGAGGATAGACGACTTTAGCCAGTAGGGCAGAAGAGCCATGAGGTATAAGAGCTCGTATCATCAACGCTGTGTAAGAATATATGCAATGAGAGTTTTAGCTGATGAGTTCAAGCTTTAGGTGCAAAAGCGTGTCCCAGATTTTGTTGTACATGATTTTACATTTGTCACATAGATTTAGAAGGGAAAGAAGCTCTCGAGTGTATTTTGCTGCAACTCCAAAGTCCAAATGAACAGTTCTTTTTAATGTTAGAAATTTTTTTTTTGGGTTTACAGGTTATATGAAATGAAACATAATATATGAAGTGTTGGTGGACTTGTATTATAAAGACGAAACCACTAAAAAAAAATGTTACTTGCAGACTCCCCCAAAGATTATGCGTCTTATCTAAACTCAAAATCCAGAAATGTCGTGAAGTCTATGTATGGGATGGTTCCTGTCTCTTCAAGTGCTCTAACTTTCTTTAGGCAATATAAAACATTCAACGGTTTCAGATCCAAAAGTAGCAAAATCAGGTCACACATTGGATTCTTCACAGCTCATCCTTGGCACCAGCACTAACATGATCATCATCTCCCATGAGTTCGTCAAGTGAGAATTCATCTTCCTCAATCACTTCCCCGTCTTTACCGTCCCACGGTTTTGTCTTGACGATCTCTGGTGTTCCGTTCATAGGCAGGTTTCCTCTTCCACCGGCCCCAGCATCCTTCACAAATTCTCTGATGTAACGCAAACAAAGGATACGTGTTATCTTCTAAGAGCGAGAAATCACCCAACTGAATCTGAACCATTGTGGTCTACAAGAGGTGTTGAAGCCTAACTTACAAGAGGTGTTGAAGCTCAAATGCGCTTTTAAGAGGAGCATACACTCCTTTCTTCACGTTCATAGCTACCATTGCCGGATAACCGTATCCTCCCACGTTAACCCGCTTCTCCAAATCCGGCTGAGTTACAGCCGCCGCCCACACAAAACTGCAGACAATATTAAATCATATATGAGATTCTCATTCTGAATCAAGAATGATGCAGCAGAGAAGAGAGAGAAAATAATCTCTCTTGGTATACCTGTAAGGATGCTTCTTAAATTTCTCGGCAACTGATAATAACATCTCGAGGTACTTATTCCTTCCTTCAGCTTTGGAGTCGAGAATGTCCGGTAAGAAAGAGATAAAGCAAATAGCAGCAGAACCACACTTGCTTTCCATGACATCCTATACAATCACCATGGAACAATTGTCAACGTCTTGGTTTTGGATGGATCGAGGACCATCTAAAAGAGAAGCAAGTCATGTGAAAACGATACCGGCTCAGTTAGTTCAGTTACTTCAACAGGCCCAGCACTAGACTCCACGAGTTCTGTAGCAAAAGATTCTATTGCTGACGCAGATCTAGCACCCTCGTAAGCATATGGGCTGCTTTTGTCTGCACCAAATACCATAATTGTAGGGAACCCTTGAACTTTGAATCTGCTCATTAGCGACTGCAATGTATAACAATCTTTGGTCAGAAGTCATCACGGGAAAAATGAATACAAGGCGGCAGCTGATCAGGATTTAAGATTCAAAAGCAAACGGGCAAAGACTAGGCATACGTTACTGGCAAAATTCCCAAGAAACCAGTAGAATGCTAAGACGAGAGAGAGTCCATGGAATTTATCTCTGATGGCCAAAAGATATTAAATGTTGTAAGCATTTATAGTAATTACCTGCTCAACATCGCAATTGACATGACCTAATTTCACCTTCCCCTTCAAGTTTTTAGCAGCCTTTTTCCACTCCGGGGCAAGCTTTTTGCAGTGTCCACACCTTATGGAAGAAAAAAACAATGGTTTACACCTTTAGATGTACCGAGAAAGTTTTAAGGCATGAACAGTTCATTGATTGAATAAGCACAACTTACCAAGGAGCAAAAAACTCAACGATCCAGAGGTCATTGCTTTTGATGACCAACTCATCAAAATTGCCTGAGTTCAGTTCCGTAGATGCACTAGCCTCAGATTTCTTTCCATTAGATCCTCCTCCATTTGGTTTACTTTTTCCTTCCAAACGGTCACTCACAAGACCCTTAATCTGGGAGAAAATAACATCAATCAGCTAAGTACAGGAACAGGAGTTTGGTGGAGAATGTTAAATGTCCAATGCAAATTTTATGACATAATAAAACCATGGAGGAGGTGAAAATTATGCTTTTAATGATATGCTGACCCCATTTAGATCATCATTTTCTGCCCTTTGTACACTGAAATATTAATTTTAAAAGCAGAAAGGACAAAAATATTTACACATAATCAATCCAGTGCTATAAATTGTTTGATGGACAACTAGTGCGATTCAACTAATGATGTAACTTGTTGTATCATGAACCCAATCATGTGATCGGATTAGAATTTCTTGTATTTTAAGAATCATCCAGGAGCAAGTGTAACAAACCTGCTTATAAGCAAAGGTAGCAATGGATTTGGCATCTCGTTCTCCATTGTAATCAACTGGAGGTTTTCCAGGAACAAAGACCTTGATGGTTGGGAAGCCCTTAATACCATAATCCTGGACCAGAGAGTACATTGTAGTGAATAGAAAGGTTTTCTTTTTTTTTTCCTTTTTGTGTGTACTTCACAAGCGACGGTCTCACGGAAAAGTTAGAAGAGACTCCAAAAATGACATGACAAACCTGAGCAGCAGACTGGTGAGCGTCTGCATCAATTGCTGCCACTGTAGCAACACCTTTCAAAATATTAGCCACTTTCTCCCATGTTGGTGTTAGAGCTTTACAATGACCACACCATGGCGCAAAGAACTCTACCAAAACGACTCCATTCGAATTAAGAACCTGCACTAACACAGCTTCACATTAATTCTCATTTCCTTAACAAATTGGATGAAATAGCATCACAAAACCAGATCTATGCACTGCTCCCACTCTTAATATACGAACTAGATCAGTTTTCAAAGGTGGTTGAAAGTACGAGATCAGAGAGGACGATTCGCATAATCTTCTTTTAAATACGAACAATAGATTGAATCGGAATCAATCATGTAAAGTACCGATTCATATAAAGACGAAATCGATTAGAGTCATACCTTGGACTTGAAGTTTGTAGCAGTGAGCTGAACCACAGGCGACGAAGATCCGTACAGAGCACTGCCCAGATTGAAGAATCCGAAAAACAGAGACAGAAGCGTGAGCAACGTTAATGGTGATTTGTACATCTTTTTTTCTTCCTCCTTTTTTCTTCTTTCACTTTCTCTCTTAAGATTGTATCACTCTCTCTATCGATCCTGCGAAGCAGCGGAATTAAGAACACAGGCTCTGTGGAGTTACGTAGGTTGATCAATCATACCATGACACATCAGCATTAGAAGGCCAACGTTTCTTTGTTGACCATTCTAGGTAAAGCCTCTGGCCCAGAGAGAGGGATTCTATGTGTTAAGGACTTCTTCATTTGTATACTTTTCTGCAAATCCATAAGAACTGAAAAGAGGTATTAATTTGTAGAATAATTTCAGTCCAAATCAAACAACTTTTTCGGGTTGCTGCATCTTAAAAACTACTCCCTCTGTTCCAGAATATATGATTTTTAAGAGTTTTCACACAGATTAATAAACATTTATTGTTTAACAATTAATACATATTTCTCTTACCTAAATTATTTTTTTAATAAATATTAACCAATAGAAATTCAAGAATTTACTTACTTTCAATTAATAGGTCTTGAAATTTGTAATTTGCTGGCATCAAGAACGGAGGGAGTAGTATTTTGATAAAAGAAAAAATGAGATGAAGATGAAAAATCATGAACCTGATTGGTTGAACATTAGAAAATTGCTAAAAAATGTCAAATTTTATTAACCAATTCAAAAACACTGTTCTTTTTTTCCTATTTTTGTTTCAGCCATGGCCGTCTCCGAAACCAAAAAAAAAAAGAGAAAAGAGAGAAAAGATAAAAAATGATAAACCAATTCCAAGCCCTCCTTCCAAAAAAAAAATTAACAAAAAGGGCAGAGAGATCATTTTGAGATTGTTAGAGATCCAGATTGTTATATGATGATACTGATTCTGAGATCATGAAGCATTATCAGATGAATCCTGCTTTTCTGACTTGTCCACTTGTGCAGGATTATCATCCTGTTCCCTAGTCTCTGAACTCGGATTCTCTGCATCAGATTTACCATTGGACAAGGCGGCTGAATCAGAGTGGCTTGGTGGCGATGAGTCCTGCAGCGCAGGAGGACTATCTTCTCGCTTCTCAGTCTCTGAGTTGTGATTCTCTGCAGCAGGTTTATCACCACCATTGGAGAGAGTAGTTGAATCAGAGCGGCTTGGTGGCGATGAGACACCCACATGGGTTGAAGAAACAACAGGAGAAGCATTATCAGCAGGCAGAGAAGACACTGAGTGATCAAATTTGCAGTTTGCTCCGTACTTGCAGAAACCATAAGCCTTCAAGTTACCACATGCTGGTTGTCCCTAAAACACAGCANCAGGGACCCCCCCCCCCCCCCATTGATGTTACCGGAAAGATCTTGTTGGCAGTAAAACAAACAACGACGAGAGACTTACTGGTCTAGATGGAAGAACAATAGGGTTTAAGAGGTTTGGTTGAGACTGCAACATCCTTTCTTTAGGATGACTGTACTTGCAATCATCTCCATATTTACACGTTCCAGTGTTCATAAAAAACCTACACTCAGCTCTTTCAGAGAAACTCTGATGATGATGCGATGTCACGGCCACAGGCACCGACGCACTAGAACTTGACTCAGGTTGAGACTTGACATTGTAAATAGGATTAGCTGCAGACTGCACAACACAGACACAAAAACAAAAACAAAAAGAGAATATTGTTTAAAAAGTAGAATCTTTGCCTATATGTATATTTATCCATGAGCAAAGGATATTTAAGACTTACCATGTAAGTGGCCCAGCCTTGAGGAGGTAAGAGGCCTTGGGAGGGTGCAACCACGAAGGGCATATAAGCCTGAGGCTGAGGAACTTGAACTTGAGAGCGTGACATAGTAGCTCCATATGTTGCAGGGGGTGGCATAACTCCATATGTCGCAGGAGGCAAAGACATCATCGACAATCCACCGGCGTAAGGATAGCCAACAGAAGGAAAGCTGGACATTCCATAACTAGAGTGGCCACTATGGCTCTGAGGATGAGGATGAGGATGAGGATGAGGATGAGGGTGGTGGAATTTGCAAGCCACTCCGAATCTACACATTCCTGTCTGCATGTAATATGGACATGACTTCTCACCCTGGAAACAGAAGAAACAAACATGTCAAGCTTTCTGTAAAACCATGAGAGACTGGTGATCAAAACGTTAACCACGTAAGCTCACATGTCGCATAGGGTAGCCGACAACATTGAACAACACGGGTCCAGCACCATTCCTGTCCTTTGGGTGGTGGTATTTACATGTTGCCCCATACTTACAGGCTCCTGTCTTCAGATAATACTGAAGAAGAAAATTGCATACACAAGAGAGAAAGCGTTAAGGAAAGACTATGAACATAAGGAAAGACTCCAGACAACACAATACATGTTCTGTACCATAAATGCCAAATGGCCCGTTACCTATAAACTATGTAAAGTTACAAGTTATAATAAGCTTCATGACTAACGACTAAAAGCTAATCCTACATGCCGGAAAAGGCGGAAACATAAGTCGAAACCGTCCATCAAAACATTTCAGATCAAACGAAAGAATACAAAAATGAGATTACCTCACAGTCTGGTTGTCCAATCCTCTCAGGAAGCTCATCGCGGTGATAAATAACGGCCTACAAAAAAACGTTACAAACTTTAAAGCTAGAGTAACAGAAAAAAAAAGTGCAAGAAGAGTCAGCCAAATAAAGCTTTTCTCACACCTGTGGGAGATAAGTAAGAGGATGATTGTATCTGCAGCTGTTTCCATAGCCACACTGCCCAGTTCTCAGAAAAAACTGGCAATCTCGCTCACCGGGACGATCAGGATATTGACTTGATTGCTCCATATTGTCTTCATTAACTTTCATCCTCCTAAAGGTATCTAAGAAAAATCATAAAACCAAGAACAACACGAGACATGAACATCAGGTAACTTAAACANAAACCCAAAAAAAAAAAAAAAAAAACAAAATTAACCCACTAGCTGAAGCTACAAGACAATGTCAAACATTAAAGAAACCAATCAGAATCTAAACTTTTAACAGGTTTGAATACATTATAAGAAAACTATCTAACCACGACATAAGAACGTGATCTTTTAAACGTTGAAGAAGTATTCAGAATCAATGATCCGACAAAAACGAATCTAACGAGATAACTCCAAAAAAAAAAAAAAAAAAAAAAAAAAAAAAAAAATTCGTATTAACCTCCAAATTTCGGGACTTTTCAAACGTCTTTTGAAATCAAAATTCCCTAAAGGAAAAGAAATCACATTGAGGCTTTGAATGATCAAAAATATTTACATGATCTTCAAACACATTACGGAAAAGAAACCGCTTCTATGGATCTCTGATGAGGAAAGAAAAAAAAAAACAGTAACTACCTTCAATTTTCTCAGAAGATCGAATCGACCCAGTAGAGTTTTGAACCTGCTGAGTTTCAGACATGGCTTGTTATAAATCAGACACAGTCACAGAGAGAAAATTAAAAAAAAAAATCTTGTTCGTCTCTTATCTTCCGAGAAAGAAAAAAAGCAGACAGAGATCGTTTTTTTTTTCTAGTTTGCAAGTAGAGAGATGATCACAATGATCAACAAACAACTAAGAGAGGAGGAAAAATCTGTGATTATCAAAATAAGGAAATAGATTTGTTCCTTTTTTCCGATGAGAGATAAAACGAAGAAGAAGAAGAAAATGTTAAAAACTGAAAAACGATCTCCGTTCTTCTTAAATTTAACTTTTCTCTGTCCCAAAGATAGATTTGTCGTTTGAACAAATCCAAAAAAGAAAAATCTAAGCCCAAATATTCCGATTGGAATGAAATTTTTACTTATTCTCTCCTTGGCGATTTCCTTTCCTTTTCCCAGAATCTGAGATTTTCGGGGGAAAATTTTCGGATCTTCCTTTTTTTTTCTTTTTTAGTTTTTGCCTTTTTCTCCTCGATGAGTTTCAATGTGAAAACGAGGAGAAAATAAAAATGGATTTAAATAAATAAATAAGAGTGATGAGTAATGAGTCTTTGCCCCCCGTGTACGGATTAATAAATTTTTGCCGGTTCCTTGTAAATGACAATCATACCCCTATCTCTTCATCAACTCGTTTGCGCGTGATCTAATTTTCAATGTCATGTCTCAATCTCAACCGTCGGATCCGAACCTTATGGGACCCACGATATTCTCTTACAGTCTTATTCTTTCCGAAGCTTATTTATTTAAATTAATATTTTCTTTTAAAACATTTAAATCAAATAAATATTACAAGATTTTTAATTTATAAAAGATTGTAATAATAAGTTATAATATTTTTTTTCTTGCTAATTAATAATAGTAGAGTATAGTTTTCTATAAAGCACATAGTTTTAGCAAATTCGATAGTTTATAACTAAAGTAAGCACATTTGATTTAATATATAAAATTTAGTAGTAAGTAAATTTATGAGTAAGTAAGTTGTTTTATGAACAATTGGATATGTTATTTATGAGTAAGTAAGTTTTTTTTTACTTTAGTTATCAACAAGTTATTATCAATAATTGAATTGTATTTCCTGCCTATTATATGTCAACATATTTTAATTATAGATAAGTTTTTCACTTTTTGGTCCTCTTGAATAAGTTTTTCAAAAATAAAATAAAATAATCAAAATAAGCTTCTCTCTATGGTGTATTAATTAAAGATGGTAAAACTGTTTTTTTTTCATATATAAATAAATTGTTAACATTTAATATGCAATCACACACCTAAATTGAAAGCAGTTTATTCGCGTATCTAAATGACGACGGTGCGTGGGTGTGTGGGTCCATTTCTTAATTATAGCTTCAACATAATAATACAACTCTATAAATTTCCAACGATATGAATAAATGTTTTTATTGATTTCAGAGCTCTCGATTTTAAATATACTACTCCATACTTATGTCAAACTAAATTGCAGATTTGCAATGATGTAAATAATCATGTACTCGTTTATTAAAGCTTTATGACATTTTATATGCAACTATTTATGTCAAAATTCTAAGACTGGTAGGTATTTCAGCAGAATCTGTGTATTTTATCATGTGTTTAAAAAATCGTTAATCGTTAATCGGGCGGTCGGGCCGGGATTAACGATTTTAAAAAAAACGGAGATTAATCGGAGATTAATTAGGGATAAAATTTTGACCATATTTTGTATATTTTCAAATATTTTCATATATATAGCACATATTAGATCAATATAATCATATTCCAAAATATATAATTTATTTTTCCAAAATTAGTTTTGTTGTTAACAAGAAACTAAATCATTTTTATATTTTGTTGTTGTTTTGATGTAATAAAAAAACAAGAAACCAAAATTTATATCATATTTCAGAAAAATATAAATTTGACCTACCGATTTACAGAATTAATCGGTAATTATTGTAATTAATTCGGTAAAATTGGTCAAACAACGTTTGACTAAATAGTATCACCAATTAATGAAAATCGATATGGTCACCCTCCTTCGAGCGATTAATCGGAAAAATCGGGGATTTTTTGAACAGAGATTTTATCCCAAAAAAAATGAATGATCTGTGTTTCATTTACTTTCACGAGAGATGGTTTGAATAAACTATTACTCTTTCTCTGTTCCACAATACTCTCTTCGTTCCAGAATATAGGATGTTGTAGAATTTTTTCTTGTTCCAAAATATAAGATGTTTTAAAAATTTTAATGTATTTTTTACAAACTTAAAAAAACCATTAATTAAAAATAATTGAATTCTTGAAACTCTATTGGTTAATATTTATTAAAAAGTGGTTTGATTAAAAAAATAAATCATTTATTGTTAAACAATAAATATTTCTTAATTTGTGTGAAAAATCTAAAAAATCTTATATTTTGGAACGGAGGGAGTATAAGACATTTTGACATAATATACTCCCTATGTTCCATATATTAAGAATAATTTAATGTTTTGTTATTAATGATTTTTTTTTTACATTATTAACCAATAGTAATTTAAGTATTCAATTAATTTTAGTTATTTTTTCTTAAAGTTTGTAAAAGGTAACATTTATTAATAAAAAGTAACCTTACAAATCTTAAACATCAAATAATAAAGAACAAAAATAAAATCTTAAACATCAAGTATTAAGAAACAGATGTAGTATCTGCAATTATCTGGATATATCTGGATTCAAAACATATTCAGATATATTTATCTAATTGCAGATATATTATGCCAAAATATCTTATATTTAGAAACGGAGAGTATATAATACTGTAGTAAGAAAATAAAGCCTTTAGGTCAAAACAAAAAAAAAATAATATGAGAAAACAAGAAGGATAAAACAAAAAAGGTGAAAAGCATTGATGGGTATTTTCGTCATTATCGTGGAGTAAGAGGGAAAAAGGAAAGCGTGAGCCACACGGTATTTTATTTAATGAGAAAAGTATAATGCTGATTAGTAGTATAAGATTAAGGAGCATTATCTAGAAATTAGTCACTCGTACTAAAATGCTCTGGTACGCTAATCTAGCGCGGTTTGGACAGGTTTTATTTTGGGATGTAGGACCCACGCTGAGTTGTCCCTTCCTTATTTTGGAACTGCTGCTTAATATCCAATGTAATAATCAGCATTCAGGCCACAATTGTTTTTGATGTTTGCATTTGGATTTCTGATTCTATTTGAACTTTTAACTTCTAATTGTATCTTCAGTTTAATTTTCTATATTACAGCTGTTCGTAGATCGTGATTATATTTAAAAGTCATAAAAAAAATATAAATTATACAAATTTAGTTTGCAATTAATTTTTTTTTTTTTTGTGACAGCTAGAAATGATTATGGGAGAACTGATGTTTACTACGACAGACAAATTCAATCGTCCGAGAACCCTCAAAAATCTTAACGAAACATAATTATACTCTATACAGTATGGTTTACTTCTCCTTTATAGAGTGGTTTACAAAGCTTGTAAATGCTAAAAACATTTTATAAACTTTTTTCAGTAGCGCCTATAGCCAGTGTCTCGTTTTTCTTAATAAATCATTTCTTCATATGTAAACAATCTTTGCCATTAGAACCAGTACTTTTAATACACGACCAAATACGTAACTGCGATTGATCAGTTCTAGGAAATGTTCTCACGACAACCATGATGGGAATCTATCTATCTTCCAACTACCTCTAAGATTTAACTGTTCAATAAAATTTAAAATTTGATACAGTACTATTTATTTTGTTAAAGAATGTTAAAAATAGTACAAACGTACACCTAGTTTTATTTTTATACTCTTTTGTTGTTTAGGAGTAAGTTTCGATTTTAACGCATGTAGAGAAAGCAATTGAGAAGAAAAAAAAAGTTATAAATTATGCTCCCTCTGTTCCAGAATATAAGATTTTTTAGATTTTTCACACAAATTAAGAATCATTTATTGTTAAACAATAAATGATTCACTTTCTTAATCAAATCTCTTTTTAATAAATATTAATCAATAGAATTTTAAGATTTTAATTATTTTTAATTAATGGTTCTTAAAGTTTGTAAAAAGTACCTTAAAAATTCTAAAACATTCTGAAACAAGAAAAATTTCTACAACATTCTATATTCTGGAACGGAGGGAGTAATAACAATAACATTTAATGCAGTTTGGCAGAATCTACCATGCCTTTTTGCTTTATTGCATCATTTTTTACTAGGACACATGACATGTGTAGACTAGTTCAGGTTTACAGGAGGATTACTGTCTTTAAAGTAATCGGACTATAATTGAGTAACTAATTCGCTACTAGTTAAGAAGAAATATTTTATTTTCCAATGGAAATTTAAATCGAAGCGGATATATTGAAGAGTAAATTCGTACGTTCCATGCTGTGTGATACTAAGAACATTATTATTTTTTTTTTTTTTTTTTTTATATAAATGATCCAAAGACTTTCTAAACTCAATACTAATCCCACGAGATCTATGGTAGTCCATGTATTATTATTATTTAAGACAGTCTGGGTGGTCGGGAACTCGATTGATTTTTCTTTATCTGACCGCTAAGTTTATGGTACTATTTTGTATTAGTGTAGTATATGAAATTATGAACTCACTAATAAATAAAAAGTTACAAGTGTTTGTATCTCGGTTTTGTATACAATAGAATTTATATAAAATAATACTCGATAAAATAATAATTATTATCAGATAATAATTTTTTTCGATCCCAACTCGGACCAACGTATAAAATAGCAAAATGCGATAAAATGATAAGATAATAATATTTTTGAAATTTTTATGTAAAAATATAGTTCCAACAATAAGTTAAAATAATAATTATAAAACTTAGGCATATATATCTAAGACAATTTAGTAAAATATGACTCCAATGTAGTATATTCTTTATGAAAGTTGAAAGTTGGATTATCTTTGAAGTTCATCTTAAATTTTTCTTATTGCATCAACAATTTCTAATGGTGTTTTCAATTTATGTAAAAAAAAAACTTATATATATTAAAATAAAACAATATCTCGTATAAAGAAAAAAGTATATAAGCAAAATAGAAAATAGAAAATTAACATAATATGAAATGTATAATTAAATTTGAATACAAAAACTGAAAAAAAAATATTTTTATAAACTTTTTGTTTTTGATAAAATATTTTTGTAATATAATAATTATTATTTATGGATATAATAATAACTGCACTTATTTGTAGTATGAAATAGGAATAAAAGCTAGGTTCTTTTTAAAAAGATTAGTGGGATGGTAAATGCTCTGGTAAGAATGAGACCATTCTGATAACCTACGTTGCATGGAAACTCCGTCCGAGTCACGTTTCCCGTTTCGGAAACGTTTCAAAAACGGAAACTCGTTTTTTCACGTTTCCTAAAATTTGCAATTTGGAAACTTGTTGGAAACTCGTTTCCATTTTGGAAACTCGCGTTTCTAAAATTGACGAAAACTTAGTTTTTGTTTTTGAAAATATAATTAAATAATTACATAACAAATAATAATATTATCTGATTAGTATAATTATTTAAGATAAATAAATTATTAATTTGATTTATTAGATTATATAAGACTAATCTTAGAACTATATATTGAGTTTTAAGATTTTTGTCGATGAAGATAGTTGAAAATAGTTTATACTGATAGAGCGTATAACATTAATAATACAAAATATTTTAAATATTTTAATATTGAATATTATGATATTTATGTTTAGTTAAGTTATATAATATTTGATATATATATATTATTTTATTTATATATACACGTTTCTAAAACGTTTTCAAACTTAAATTTTTCAAAATGCACGTTTCACGTTTTCGAAACGTTTCACTTTCCGTTTCCATGCAACGTAGCGATAACACACAATTTAAAAATATAAAAGTCAATTTAGTCAAACCGGCTTTGAATATCTTCGAGGGACAAAAAACAGACACGATTCGTTAAACAGTTCAAAAACGGAAAATAAAATAAAATAAACAAGGCTTTGGGACCAAGCCAGATTGACTCGTAGACTAGAAGAAAACAAAGTTTAAGAGGGGGCAAAACGGTCAAAACGAATTGATTCATGTACAAGAAATCTCTTGCATCGCATCGCAGTTTAGCAGAGCCAGGTAGGACCCACATGTGGAAAAAAATGAAAAAGAAAGATGGGGGGAAAGAGGTTACGCTCTGGTGGTCTTGGGAGCAGTGTAAGAGAAATGATACTGACCCGTCGAAATTGCGCCACGTAAGTAGTTCTGAAAGGTGGCGATTGTCTGTGGTCACGTCCACTTCAGTAGTGCACGTGGGTTTGACGCGTCTTGTTAGACCGGTTTGACCCTTTGAAAGACTTTTACGTCAAGAGTTTTTCTACACTTTTCTGGTAGCACAAGATTAGATCTCCCTTTCTGGCTTTTTTCTTATATTTTTGTTTGCCCTTCCATTTTCTTAATCACTTCTCGTTTAGCCATTTAGCCAAAATCAGAAATAGGATCATTGGGAAAAATAGACTAAAACTTCTTACACTAAAGACACACTCATGCTTAACCGCTTGCAAACACTAGTAATTCTTTCATTTCAACAGTTGTTTTTAGTTCCATTTCATTATTTAAGTTTTGAGGTTTAGAATAACGCCATCGAAAGAAGAATATTAAAGATCCAAAAACATCTTATAAACCCAAAACTTGTAAATCGCTTAGTTAAGGAGAATCGACAAAAACGCAAAAGTCACTGTTCGTCTGGTAACCAAAACTTAGGCTATAAATAAGCCATCGACTACGAGCCTCTTTTCTAATAGATGGTACCCGAGGGCTCCTTCTCCATACTCCTAGAAAAACTGTACGCTAGATGATGAATTGATGATTGCGTATTTGCAAAACCATAAGCTTCCTCTAAATGACAGATTATGTTAGAGAGAGAGAGAGGAAGCAATAATTACTTAATTATATTTACTCAGCAGAAGAACATGTTGCTTTCGACATTCTCGTGCAGACGAGGAAGCTCTGGAACATTCTCGCCCTCCGTAATAGCTTCAAACTTGATGAACTGAGCAAACTGAGCTGCTGCGAGATGAGCGTATCGCACTGGAGCCACTGAGCAACAAAACACACAGAACCAGTGAGTTTTTCTGCAATAGTAAAACTGAAAGAAGAATACTTTTGCATTTTATTATGGAAGAGAGTTTGATTAGTAAAGTTGTTACCAATTGAGGTCGCAGTTGTGCTGCGTTGGTTGCTGGACCGATGATTCAAGACAACAAGATCTTAGTAATAGTACAACGGGATTGTTTTTTTAAAGCAAGCGAAATGCGAATTGAGGAGTAGAGAGACTTACACATAGGAGAGAGAATGGATGAGATTCTGCAAGTCGTCAGGAGAGAAACCAATCTCATCGAGTAAAACATGATAATGAGCCGGTCTTGAAGTTCCCTGTAGAGTTGATTGTAATAAAATGTGTGAGTGAAATCTTCAAGGTTAAAAAAAGCATCAGACTTGTTTTGGGTCCAATCTTACTATTATTCCAGCATGAGCACACATGTAAAAATCATAGTTCGTCGGGTGTACAATCTTGGTGTCCACGACGGTTCCTGACAAACGACAAACGTGGATTGTTTTTTTGATGAAACAGTTCTGGTGAAAAAAAAAAAAAAAAAACAATTGAATCGTAGTGCGACTGATTCAGGAGAAGTAATTTTTACCAGCAGGAACGTTTTCATGACTCTTAGTTTGAAACAACTTGGTGTGGTGGTTTTTCTGAGCCACAATGACAGTGAACTTTGGCACATCTGTTTCACCAAGACGTTGATACGCCTGCGCAGTGTTAGATAAGCAAACTTTCAAATATGATACTTTTCACTAGAAACATATTGAAAACAGAAATTTGATAGAAGCCGTAACCGGCTTAAGAACTTTAAAACAAGACCTTTATGATTTGGTCCACCTCAATGTTCAAGACTTGGTTGAACTGTGATTCACTTACTCCATCCCTATCAGATATGCCCAAGATTGTGTAAGGATAAACTTTTAGATACTTGGAGCTAAACAACAGTATAAACAGTAAAATTTTCTGCTAGTACCTGAAAATGATAATCTGCTTAGGCTTGCGTTTATTGCTTGTCTTGAAAAATTCTACAAATAATTCGCTGTTGGAAACCGAAAATTAATCATAGAGAATACATTTAAAAATCTTGCGATAATTGGTTAGTTTTTGACTTTGTAAAAAGTAATAATAACAATAATAATATAGATATGATTATATAGCCGTTCACATACTTCATGATACCGTTGTCTCCATTCTTAGAGCTCTCAACAGGTTGGAAGAGCGAATCAATCATCTCCAGTTTTGGTGACTGAGTTCTTACAGCTGCCCTATACCTTGAGATTTTGGGCCAGCATGTTGAACCAACAACCTTGTAGCAGAGGTCGAGGCAAGAAAAAGTAATCAGACGAAGAAACAGGTCCTAAGAGAACCAGAAACAATGGACAAGAAAATTAAGAAACAACAATACCGCTGCTACTGAAGGAACATCTGAACGACCTGGAGACCCATGAGATACATCCATACCCAAGATTAAGGTGGGAATCTTGTTTATCAGTGGAATGTTGCAAGAGCACTCTATTCCCAACAGGGAATTGATGCCTCCAAGCTAGATTAAGACGGAGTAAAAGAAGTCAATTTACGGATAACACTATAGAAAGAGTTAACTTGGATGGTGAAATACCTTAGAATTTATCTTCAAAAGCACATTGGTGAAATATTGGTCATTCATCTTTTTAGGACAGATGCATTGTGTGTTAATCCCTTCTCCAGTGAGGCATATCTTCTTCCAGGGACCTTTATAGTTTGCAAAGACCGGTTAAACCAGAGAGTTAAAAACTTCAAATCCACATAGAATAAAGTGAGATGATACCATATATATCCGAGTTCTTCGGTTCTGGCAGAATACAAAGGATGAAATCAGGAGGCTTTGGAAATTTTGACCTCATCTTTGTAATCATTCTTTCCACCCTTTCAACAGCACCTGCTTTTTTATACTGGGGATCCTCTTCAACTAGTGCAAAAGGTCGATCAATTTCCTATATGATTTAACAAACCAAATTCAGACTCTGTAAATAGCCAGACATATAATTCAACACTACAGACAATTTGAAAATGGAGACGGTATATGCAGAACCTACAATGCCTTTCTTCATGCCGCAGTTTATGAGATCACGGGAAATGCGACTACTGTCGCATGGAAAAGAAAAGTTGACGACAGCCCAGTTCTTAACAGCTATTGGCTCATAAAGCGTCTGCAGAGCAAACAAAGGGTAAAATTGCAGGTTCAATCCAAACCATACAAAGAGTAAGAACACCCTGCCAATCCACAATAATGAGTTTAGTGATGAACAAAAATCTTTGCAGACAATTACCTTGTTGTTAAAGTTCCACCGTCCGTTGCGAGGTACATCATCCACATTCTTTCCAAACTTCAGCTGTATATACAAATGGAAGAGCATGGGCGTAATAAGATTAGAGAATCCACTAGAATTGGCATGGCAGACTATACCATTCTGTGTACAAACAAAACATAAATAGGTTTACCTTTGGGGGAGCGAGAACCCGGCCTTCAACTTGAGTCATTTGATTTTCCGTAGAAATGCCACATCCAGCCAAAAACGGGTCTTTATCATAGCAGCAGTTGTTCATTGCCTGCAAATTTGACTCATTAGCAATATTTCTGTCATCCAAGATAGATAAAGCATCATCTGAGGTCAGAAAACGAAGCTCACATCATTGAGTGCTTTAATTCTCTCCAGAGGTTTTTGTCTTGATTTTTCAACAAGTAAAGATCTTTGCCTCCCTGACAGTGCTTTTGTGTAACGTTGCAGAGATACAAGATCACAAAACTGCAACAAAAGGAATAGAAATTAATATACACAAGAAAATAGAAATAGGATAATAGACTAAACATAAGGAAAAACTGTTGGAGGTGTGGAAATGCATACCTCCAGTGGGAGATAGTTGGGGCGATTTGGCTTGCCAACATCAAGGCATGGAAAGTACACAGAAGAAGTAGGCTCTGTGTAAGTTTGCTTGAAATACTCATAAACAGTAATCTCTTTAGTCTGTCCTTTACGCTCACCATCTTTAATTTTCATTGAAAAGCTGGAATACGATGAAGAAAATCAAGCAAATGCTGATAAAGAGGACAAATCTTATATTGAAACTACGGTCATGGGGAACATACAGTTGCTGATTGCACGGCTTCTCACTTAGACCAATAATTTTGAATTCCATGTTACTGTGTGATGTCTTTACCCTCATATTTTTAAGCATTTTCCTGGCCTGCGAAGGATCAATGAGAAATAAAAAGCTGAAAACAAAAGCAACCTAGCATGTTCTTAGTTATTTCGTTTAAGAGCCAGGAGGAGGACTACCTTATTCCAGTCGATTAGTCGCGGTAACGCAACATTTTGATTGGCTAACAGGAATTCAATGACCGGACCCGGTTTTAGGATCATAGTTGTTGACACGTCTGCAAACCATCACAAAAGGAATAACAGTCTCAAGAAGTTATTAAAACTATCATCGAGAGATAAAAGGTTTATGAAAGCCAAAGATGAAAAAGGTAAAAAGAAAATACCAATGTTAAGCGAGAGTCCTCCATGGGTTGGACGAAAGCTGGAGTGGAAACCTCGAATACCTATAACACCTTCCCCAACATCAATGTAGTTGATATCATTCTGGAAAAATGCTTGTCTGACCAAAAGGCATCCCCTGTACCATCAACGGTTCATTTAGCATGGTCACAAAATTGTAGATAATAGCACAGCTATATGATTTACCAACAAAATGAAAAATATGACAATAAACTTTGTCCACTAGAATGTAGAAAGTATCTTTTGAATGAAAACATCTCTACTGACGCACCTTTCAGCTGCTTGCTGCCTCAGTACAATGTCAAGCACTCTGAGTGCATCCTGAGCGCTCTTATTTGGTGTATCAACTCCTCCTCTCTGAGTGACAAGAACAGTCTTCAGCGGTACTTTTGCAGCAAAATGTATTTGAACCTTGTAACTTCTCGGCAGGAAAGAGCGCTTTGATCTCTTGCAAGTACCAGAGGGACTACCACCATCAGAGACACCACAGTCCCTANCAAAACCATTTTTAAAAAAAAAAAAAAAAAAAAAAAAAAACATGTACGAGGTCTAACTTGTACACCTTGAGAAGATTAATTATCAAGCCAGAAATGAGGAACGCACCGTTTTGAAAATGAACCTTCCAAGATGACTTGAAAGTCAAAGTCGTTCTGTGGCAGAGGACCAACAGTATACAAAGTCTTGTCCCCATCGTAAGCCAACCTTTTACCTTCAAGATCAGAAGAGTAAGTCTTGTAAAGTTGGTCAATAAGCTTTCTGCCTATTCCTTTCCCTTCGACATTTGCGCCGTCTTCCGTGGTGATACTAACCTGCAATAAAAGAGCACGGATGTGTTAAACATCTCATACACACACACACACACACACACAGAATGAAAACAAAATACAGACAAGTGACAGAAAATAGCTTACAGTGTACTGATAAAACACTACATCCGGATGTCTCACAGAAACATTGAAGTGATTGGTGCACAATTCTATTCGGTTTCCTGTGCTTCCAACCCCACGTCTAGTTGTGATGTCATAATCTCGATGGCTGGGCTCTTCTGGTTTTATACTTATGGGTGGCAGAGATGAAGATTCCTCCATCCTTCCCAGGACAGATGATCTGCAAGAGAGAAAACTGGAGGTTGCTTACAGTGTAGCAAAAATAAGCCAAAAACAAAACTTTAAGAGGACTCAGAAAGACAGAACACCAAAGAAACGTGTGACAAGTCACAAATCATTACATATTACAGCATCCATAAAAAATAAAATAAACATCATACATTCTTATAACAAGGTAAATCCAAAGAAGGAGAACACAATAAAACCATCAAAGAGATGAGAAAATAGATCAAAGATTAGTCAGTTTCCTTGAAATTTCAGAGGAGCTATGCTACAGATTTAGGACAAGATTTACTCAACAAAAGCAATCAACAATGAAAATTTATAGCATTTGTAGACCGGCATTCCCCAATCTCTGATGATTTTAGTTCTTTAAGGTCGGATGCGACATTTTATTGAGAGACATTTACACAAACACAGAAAGTCATTCGAGTGTGGGCCCATGCAGTAGCATAACACAGTGGTCAAGAGGGAAACGATGCAGCCTTCAAACAACAATCAACACAGAAATCCAAGCCTCATGCAAAATTTCTCAAGGAAAAACTCCCGGAAAGAGAAAACCCAGGATAGAGAGAAACCTAGCAGTGAGTCAAACAACAATAGCAACAGCGAGCGCGGTTTTCCCGATGGTAATCGCACAGGAGAACGAGCGAAATCGGCGGAATCGGAATCAATCAGCGGCACGAACAATCGAAGAAGAAAAACCGAGTAAGAAATGGCATACCTTCAGAGAAGTAAGAAGGCGATTTCTAGGGTTTCGGTGAAACAAGGAGCAGTAAAGAGAGTGAGAGAGGGGGATTAGCTCTCATTTCTCATCTTCGTCAGTGTTTATTGGTTTTCCCAGAAAAAGCAAAAGAATGGAGGGAACGTTTTCGCGTGATGAAAAATTAAAATACCCTTTTCGCTAATATTTGGCCGACCCGCTCATTTTATCTTTGTCGTTTTTTGCATAAAAGGGTGAGATCGAAATATTTTGAAAAATACAGAAGTGCAAAATAAAACAAAACAGAATCCAATTCTAGCATTACCAAAAGCAGAGAAATGCATATACACATATGAGAAAATCATGGGTTTTTTATCATAGCAAAAACTTCTTATAATCGAAATGTTTTATCTTCCATAAACTTAAACATTTTATGTTGATATTTTTTTTCTGGACAAATTCCTAACAAACCACTACTACTAGTAGCTTCATGACAACAAAATTCGTTAAACTTTCTTTATAAAAAACGATGAAAATCGTTAGACTTTCCTAAAACGAAAACAGTTTTTCCTTTCAAACGATGTGATAAAAATACATTCTAACTGAGATAGGTGCTTTCAGCAATTCAGTTGATCTCTAACTCTATTAAATAAAATTTAAGTCAGTGAAATTTTGGACCAACAACTAGAGACGTGTTCCCTGCAAAACTTATAAATGCAGATAGCCAGACCCATGGACAAAATGTTTGAACTTTAAGATAAAGCAAAATTGGAAACAAAAATTCGAAATAGTGGTAGGCTAAACCCACAAATCTGCATAAAACAAGTTGTTTTTCGTGATGAATGCAACTTAATTTTCAAGTTGGTGACACTAATGCAATGACAACATTACTAAAACCAGCAAAAAAAGATTTTTATGTTACATGACAAAATCTTTTTTAGTGGTGATCAATATTGATGTAAACTTTATTTTTGGTCAAAGATCAATGTCGACAACTCGACATATAGTTTTGAAAGATATTTATGATTAAAATTCGTAAACCCGTACCCGCACATAAAAATACGTCATCCACACGCGCAGCAAGCGCGTAGGCAAACAACGTGTAAATTTTGTATCCTCAGAAAAGAACCACCGTGGATCCCACAAACCTCAGGCTCAGCCTCACTCCTCCTCTCATCTCCGCCATACCCACCAATCTTTCTCCCATTCCGATTTTCCAAAAAAAAAACGGTCGAAGAAGAACAACTGAATGGAAGAGATTTCGACGGATCCGCTTGTTCCAGCTGTGAAACCCGACCCGAGAACATCCTCCGTTGCCGAAGGTGCTCGCCGCAACGAAAATGACGACGGAGGAAGCGGTGGTTCAGAGGTTAGAGCGCCGGATCTGGATAAGGACTTGCTCTGTCCGATTTGTATGCAGATAATAAAAGATGCTTTCCTCACGGCGTGTGGCCATAGCTTCTGCTATATGTGTATCATCACACACCTTCGGAACAAGAGCGATTGTCCCTGTTGTAGCCAACACCTCACCAACAATCAGCTCTACCCTAATTTCTTACTCGACAAGGTTTCTCTCTTAGAAATCTGTTGCTCAGAATTGATGATGCTAGCTAAGATTTTTACGGTTTTGGTGGTTTAGCTTTTCAATTCAAGTCTGGACGCTGCTCCTTTACGTCTTAGCATGATATCAAGTTCGGTTTCTGTCTTGAATTTTGTGGAATGGAGGAAGCTGATTAGTCTTTAATCGAGTGCCAGTGAATCTTAATAGCATAGCATTAGGTTGTCAATGGGTTATCATCAATAGAAGTAATAATGATGCAGCGTATCTTTGCTCTGTGATTGAAATTGTTGATAATACTCTGGAGCATCTTGTTTCAGTAAGTAGTTTATGGTAGGTTTTTTGCTTATTGCAGTTGAGAGAGCTAACTTTGTGACGTCTTACAAGCATGTTAAATCGTGGGCTTGTTCTTTTGCTGAGCTCGATATAGAAACATGGTGAAAGAAACTGTTGTATATTGAATCTATCTATCACATGTGTAGCTATTGAAGAAAACTTCGGCTCGGCATGTGTCAAAAACTGCGACTCCCTTGGATCAGTTTCGGGAAGCACTACAAAGGGTCGGTTCTTGACAAGCCTTTGTGTTCCACTCTTTCTCTTAAAGTTGGCATTCTCAGATTTTTTATTGGAGTAAAAACCAATTCTTTGTGTTATGTCGTTTCTTTGGATCAGTTTTTGACTTCCTGCGTTCATCCTTAGACAGGGCTGTGATGTGTCGATTAAGGAGGTTGATAATCTTCTGTCACTTCTTGCGGAAAAGAAGAGAAAAATGGAACAGGAAGAAGCTGAGAGGAACATGCAAATACTCTTAGACTTTTTGCATTGCCTGAGGAAGCAGAAAGTTGATGAACTAAATGAGGTTGGTTTCTCTGGATTCGGGAGTAGCATGGGGTTACCTATCAGTATAAATAGAAAAGGTTTTAGTTATATGTAGAGCAAACTTAATAAACAAGTTCAAAGTTCAAATGCAAGTTTAATTAATGTTGCATTTGAACTTTGAACCTCTTATTATTCCGTTTGCTCTTCATTCCATTGCATTTGAACTTGTTATTTCAGTTTCTAAGAGGCTCTTCCGTGGGTATACATAAACCATCTTTTCATCAATAAATCGATCAAACTGTTAGTGAGACATAGATCACGAATGTAATAGACGAGTTCTCAGAAATAAACCAAATTTAATGGGATTCTGCCATTTGATGTCATTTTTTTTCCATCTTATTGTAGGTGCAAACTGATCTCCAGTATATTAAAGAGGATATAAATGCCGTTGAGAGACATAGAATAGATTTATACCGCGCTCGGGATAGGTATTCTGTGAAATTGCGGATGCTCGGAGACGATCCAAGCACAAGAAATCCATGGCCACTTGAGAAGAACCAGAGTGGTTTCAACTCCAATTCTGTTAGCATGAGAGGAGGAAATTCATCAGGCAGTTTTCAAAACAAAAAGATGGAGGGAAAGGCACAAGGAAGCTCTCATGGGCTGCCAAAGAAGGATGCATTGAGTGGGTCAGATTCCCAAAGTTTGAATCAGTCAACTGTCTCAATGGCTAGAAAGAAACGGATCCATGCTCAGGTTTGTTCTTCTTGTTTACTCATCATCTTGAAACATGTCACTTGCGCTTACATGGTACGAGGACAATGGGATTGAGGTTCCAGATATTTGTCTGTTATAGAGGAAACAGAATTGATCGCATTAGACTTCAGTAATTGTGCTACAATAAGTACCATGCCTAGCCACTCTTCTTGTAGTCATCTGTATCGACAGCTCAAGAAAATGAGGTTGTGGGTAGAATATGAATGTCACAGTTTTGGTTGTTTGTATCAAAAGCTGATTGGCTTCAGAGTAATTAATATTACATTGTTTGGATGTAGAAGTAGAAATAGTGTGGACTTTATTTCTCTTGGTTAGTGATAGAAGCCGTCTCTTGTCCGTCTCTTTCTGGAGCAACAAAAGTCACCATATTTTCTAGACATAGAAACAGTTCTGTTACTATGCAATAGCATCTAGATGATGACTCGATTGACTAATGTCGTTTGTGTGTTGTCTCGTAGTTCAACGATCTACAAGAATGTTATCTCCAAAAGCGGCGTCAATTGGTAGACCAACCACATATTAATCAAGAAATTGATAAGAGCGTAGTACGTAGGGAAGGCTATAGCAACGGTCTTACAGATTTTCAATCTGTGCTGACTACCTTCACTCGCTACAGGTTGATTAGCGACTGTCCCTTTGAATTGGTCTAGTCGTGCATAAAATGTGTTTTCAAACTATCTGGTTTTAAATGGCACTCTTTATTTACAGTCGTCTGAGAGTTATAGCCGAAATTCGGCATGGGGATATATTTCATTCAGCCAACATTGTCTCAAGGTAGAGTTCTTTTTCCTTGTTTGTTTTGTTATATCAGATGACAGATAGTGTAATTTACGAAAGAATGGCTCCTAACTTAGCGTAAAAAAAATATCAAAATATAGTAATATACCCCTTAAGTGATCAAGTTTTGTTTAATGTATGGATAGACGCAATTACTACTATGGGACCCTTTGCTGTATAAATTCTAAGCCAGTGAATGGTAAGAAGAAGAGAACCTGCTGACATGGCAGGGACATGGTCTTGTGTTGTCGGTAGGCCACTTAAGAGGAATTTTCTAAAGATGGAACACTATGTTCACCTAATCTATTGCGGAAAACACGTTAAAAATATTTACTCTCTTTTATTTGAAAGTATCTCTTTCGCAATGAAGGACAAAAAATATATTCTCAGTTGCCCCTGTGGCTCCATAATATTTCTCTTTCAGTGTGCTTTATGCTTTCCCTGAACTCTAAGTCAATAACCATCTTGCTGATACTTACTAGAAGAGATTGTGCTATTCCTTTTCAGCATAGAGTTTGATCGTGATGATGAGCGGTTTGCCACTGCTGGTGTTTCTAGATGTATAAAGGTTTTTGACTTCTCTTCGGTACGTTCAAAAATCTTGGAGAGTATTCAATTACGTTCCAGTTGAATCTTCATTTCCATTGTTATACTCTTGTACATGCATCTTATTTATTGGGAAGCTTCATTGACAGTGGAAACTAAAGCTGTATCATTTGTTAAAAAAGACTAGTTTTGATGCATGATAACCATGTACACTTTATTTTCTTAGTATTGCAAAGAACAATGTATGTCCAAGCTTCTCAATTATCAAATTGCCAGTGTTAGTGTTCCGTTTGTCCAATGGACTACTCTGGATTAGTTAAAGATGGTGTGCATGCTTTTCAGGTTGTAAATGAACCGGCAGATATGCAATGTCCGATTGTGGAGATGTCTACCCGTTCTAAACTTAGTTGCTTGAGTTGGAATAAGCATGAGAAAAATCATATAGCAAGCAGTGATTATGAAGGAATAGTAACTGTGTGGGATGTAAATACTAGACAGGTGAGTACGTACTTTGCCCTACTAATCAGCATCACGCACACCTTTTAAGATATTCATCTCATCAACTGTGCAATGTATCTAATTTTTTTTGATGTAAACAACTGGTGACAGAGTCTAATGGAGTATGAAGAGCACGAAAAACGTGCCTGGAGTGTTGACTTTTCACGAACAGAACCATCAATGCTCGTATCTGGTAGTGACGATTGTAAGGTACCTCCGATTTTTTCTATTTTCACTTTTCATCTCGCATAGGGCTTTATCTGAAAAGTATACCGCCTTAACAATTAACCTACTGTGCTATGCGTTTATCCAGGTTAAAGTTTGGTGCACAAGGCAGGAAGCAAGCGTGCTTAATATTGATATGAAAGCAAACATATGTTGTGTCAAATACAATCCTGGCTCAAGCAATTACATTGCGGTATATACTTTCATGCCTCCACCAACTTTGCTTCTCACATCTATTAGCTATTCATGTTTGAGCTTGACACGATACACATCTCCAGATCTAATCTTTAGTTAGATGAAGAGGACTTACACGTTGAAGTCTGTTGACTTATTGCAGGTCGGATCAGCTGACCATCACATCCATTATTACGATCTAAGAAACATAAGCCAACCACTTCATGTCTTTAGCGGACACAAGAAAGCAGTTTCCTATGTAAAATTTTTGTCCAACAACGAGCTCGCTTCTGCATCAACAGATAGCACACTACGCTTATGGGATGTCAAAGACAATTTGCCGGTAAGATTACACCCCGAGTAAATCTTGCGGATTGCATATAAATAAATAAAACAAATCTTGACTATGTTGTTGTTCAATATTACTTTGCGTTTTTTAATCAGGTTCGAACATTCAGAGGACACACCAACGAGAAGAACTTTGTGGGTCTCACGGTGAATAGCGAGTATCTCGCATGCGGAAGCGAGACAAACGAAGTATATGTATATCACAAGGTTCACTAATCTGAAAAACCTCTGCTCTCACTTTTAAAAGTTCCAATTTTACACATTTTAAGCAATCTCTCTCGTTTGCTCAAGTATTTGGGAATGTGAATGATATGATGCAGGAGATCACGAGACCCGTGACATCGCACAGATTTGGATCACCGGACATGGACGATGCAGAGGAGGAGGCTGGTTCATACTTTATTAGTGCGGTTTGCTGGAAGAGCGATAGTCCCACGATGCTGACTGCGAATAGCCAAGGAACCATCAAAGTTCTGGTACTCGCTGCTTGATTGTAGTAGTTATATTCAGAAAGTTTATCTATAGCTTCTTGAATCAATAAAAACAATAAATTTACCATCTTTTGTATTTAGTGGGAGTTATAGAGAGAACAATTTGTCAAAAGTAGGGTTCATCATTTGAAAAGCAACTTTGTACTATATATATGCTTGACTTGGACCCCTCAAGAAGAATTTGTATCAAAATGTAGATATATTTCGGTTTCTTAAGTTTCTATAACTAATACTACTAATCGCTATAATAATAAAAATTGATGTGGCTGATGAAAAATCTAACCTTGACTCACCAACAAAAGGGCCAAACCCATGCAATAAGTCATTTCGATGTGCATGTAGGAAGATCATTGACGATTTTTTTTCATTTTTTGCTGTTCTAAATCCATGATAGTTGAAAATTTTGTGTCATAGTCGATACTTAAACAGTTTTAAATTAACTCACAAGACTGTGTACACGTTTCTCATAATATGGTGTGATTTGTGTGTACACGTTTCTCATAAAATGGCTGTATTAATACGCAAACCTCTTCTATTTTGATACGCAACTCTGGAATGGCATGAAGTCTACGAACATGCATGCTTTGGGAGCTCTGAATCCCATCGCCAAACAGTTTTTATGTATTTATAAATACGTTCATACATACTTCACTTGCTCATCCTAATCATTATAATTAGGTGGCTTAGAGCATCTCCATCCATCATGATTCTAAGGTGGGTTTTAACAAAAAGATTAACAATTAAAGGTAATTAAGAAAAAAAAAAAAAAATTGTGGAACCAAACTCTTATTAGCTATAGTTTTTCTTCCAGCTTAAAACCCGACACATGTCGGCACCACATTAATCGAACTTTTTAAAACAAAAACAAAAAGAGAAAATCTCTATGACTAGGCCTAAGACTTTTATTTAAAACCCGAACCCGTCCGAAAAAATCCGAACCGAACCTGAACCAAACCCGAACCGAAGTTTTTAAAAACTTGAATGGTTTTTATATCTCAAACCCTAAAAACCTGAAAAAAACCTAAAAAAAACCGAAAAACCTGGAAAAAGCCCGAACCAAACCAAAAAAACCTGAACCGAACCCGAACCAAAATTTTAAAAAATTCGAACGGTTTTTATTAAGCCCGCGACTTTAACTCGAGCCCGATAACCGAACCCGTTTCCGACCCGAAAACCGACCCGAGTTGGGTTCGGGTTTGCCTAAATAACTGATCAGTTATAATGTAAATTTTAGATCGGGTTCGGTTAGGTTTGGTTTATACCCGATAACCGAAGTTAAACCCGAAAACCGATTTTTCCCAAAAAAAAAAATTAAGTGGTGATGAATCATTCAATCTTCTTCATCGTCACCACCACCATCACCATCTTCTATTGTCTTCTTCTACATACATGTAACAATTTTCGTGATTGACTGAAAGATTCGAGCTTTGGGTTGTATGGTTAATTGTGGGTTAGATCACGATCTGGAGCTTCAAGATCTGGGTTTGAATCTGCTCATTTTTTTTTTTTAATCTGAAAATCGTATATCAAAAAAATCAATATATCAAATCGGTTAAACCGATAACCGACCCGAATCTGACCCGAACCCGACCTTATACCCGAACGGTTTCCAAAATTCCAAACCCGATTACCCGATACCGATTTAACCGACCCGAACCCGAGCGGTTAACCGAATTCTCTGGCCTAGTTTCTATATCTCTAAACCGAAAACCGAAAACTCAAAAAATGTGACCCAAACCCGAACAGAAACCCGAAGTTCTAGGCCTACCTATGACCTTGCTCATGATTCGGTAAAATTATTTTCCTTTTGTAAAATTTAGTTTTTGTAAAACATATATATTTTGGTAAAACTTGTACATTTTGTAAAAAAGTTTTTAGGATAGAGGAAAAAAAAACTAAAAAACCACAAAAAAAATTGTTAGTATTGATTTATGTGAAAATTAATAATAAAAAATAGTTTAAAACCAAAAACATGGTTTTAGGGATAGAGATGGTCTAAGTGCTAGATTGGTTTACCCGCTACCACCAGCAAATGCAGTTTTTGTGGATAGTAGCGGTTATTGGCGTTTGACAACAATCATCGCAAACGCTTTATATCGCTTCAAACCATTCCGGATTCCGCAAGATTCGTCAAAATCAAAAGCTCATTCCCAGCGGTTGCAGATAGATAATTAAAAAAAAAAAAACACAAATTTATTTAAAATCAGAAAATAAATATCAACTTGATTAAAAATAATATTTATATATTATAATCAT
>OVBJ01001063.1:0-35044 GCA_900406535.1 Noccaea bulbosa | reverse complement strand
AATATATGTTTTTAAGTGAAAATATATTATCAATTGGTTATATATTAATATTAAAAATAAATATGTTAACAAATCTTATATATTGGAAAATAAATTCTATCATTAATTTCAAAATATCTATATCAATATTAGATTTTTAAATTATTTTATAATAATTGTTTCATATATTGTGTATGTTGTTTAGTGGAAGATACATGCAAATTTTTCATATTTGTAATCAAATAAAAAATAGTGTAGCAATGACATTGTATGTAAATATTCTAGTAAGTGATGTCTTTTTTTAGATTAGTCTTGAAAGTGATTTTGGTGATGACACATCAACATGGCAAAGTTGTTAATAATACATGGGACAAAAGTTATTTTTAAAAAATGATTCTCTTTTAATATATAAGGGATTTTTAATTTATTTAATTAAATCAAATTTTCTTCTCGATATTACTGGACGAGATAGACAAATGCAAGCAAGAGTTCACAAGCTGTTCAGTCATGCATATCCCAAGAACCAGAAATATGAAGGCGGATAAGTTAGCACGGAGTGCTCGAGATCTACCCTATAATATGTATTTCATAGATTTTGTTCCACCGGCCTGGTGCTCAGTATAGGAATATTGCTACTGTTAAAAAAAAAAAAAAAAATTCTTAACCAATTCCATATTCAAATTTTGAAATAGTCGGTTTGATGGGATCTCTCGGTTTGATTTAAGTAAAATCTGGATCCGCGTTATATAGAGTGGGTCATAGGTGGTATAGTTGAATTAAATAATAAAAAAAAAATTCAAAAAACTGCGAGTTGATCACATAGCGCAAAAAAAAAAAAAAGCTGGGTCCTTAATTATGTTGTAGGATGTTGAAGAAAAGAATTTATGGAGACGCTAAATTGGTTGGTCACAGACTCACAACTCACAGGATGCCTTGGAGAAGAGATATGCCCTGAAATTTGTCGACCTTGGAACTCAGAAAGACCAAGCGCTTGTCGAGTCTCGCTCTTCTCATATCGAGATTCCCCATCTTCCCAGCCATCTCCGTTGTCCTCTCTCTCCACTCCTTCAATTTATTCTCCTTCTCCCTCAGCTCTTTCCACTGTTTCTCCATTTCTTGACTCGCAAGCAACACGTCCCCCTCCCATACCTCCTTCTCTGATATGCTCATCTTGTGCTGATCGTAATGCTTCACTGCCTCGACTATTTCCTCCAGGACGGGCTTGAGCCAACTTGCTTTGATTTTCACGGACTCAACATCTTTAACAATCGCTAGCATTTCCACCGCACGGGTCTCCTTGAGATGCTTCAGGGGCGTGTTCTGGAGTTCGAAGACCACGGAGGCAAGCATGTCGAGGTAGTAGGATCGCGTGGCAAGCGAATGTAGCTTGGAGGCGGATGCAATGTCACCGTGCTTTTCGAGGATGAGCTCAAGAGTGGCCGACACGCTCGCTCTGACTTTGTAGTCTCCCACAGAAACATAAAACTCAGATAGAGTGGACGTCATCTCGTCCCTTGTTTCATTCTTCTCAACTATTATTCCTTTCATGCGGGAGATTTCTAAGAGACTGAAGCCCTGTGATTCATCTGATAGCTCTGGAGGCTCCTTGTTTTGCTTATCCTGTTCGCTTGGTGATTTACCGGATTTGTGATGAATGGGCTGCAAGAAACCATATATAAGAGCAGTTGTGTCAATACCAGCTCTTTGCTGATTGCTGAGCTTTGAAATGTACATGAAAGATATACATACCGTGTTGCTTCCAGATATCGGTGTGATTTCAGGATAAAACCATACAGAGTTATCGTCGTGATCATCCACAAATGAACATTTATCATCATCTGAGCTCGCTAACTCATCCAGATGATCAAAATATTCTTCCTGTTTTGTGGGTGTTTCATATCCGCGGCGACTAGGCTGAGGTAAGACGTCAAAACTGTCATTAGCATGTTCAGAAATATGAACATGTGAAAGTAGAGAGAAGAGAGCAGTACCGTGATGGGTCTAGAGAGTGGCCTTTCTTGAGGTGACAAAATAAGTTCTGGATAGAGAACAACTGATTCATCGTCCTTGTCAATGTAGAATGACTCAGCTTTGTTCCCAAGATAACTGTAGGCTTGAGATGATATTTGACCCATTTTAAAAGATGTTTGTTGAGTTTGTGAGTCCTTTGCCCTGTGAATGTGATGATCAGGTGAGTTTCCTCTGTAGACCACATTATTCGGCCTACTTTCATGTATTTTTGGCCTTGTTTCAACTGTCTGAGGCGTTTGAAGAGCAGCACTGTCAAGGGATCTGTGGGATATGGGCTGAGTTTGTGGGATCCTAGGACTGGGCTCTGGCGTCTTGGACCGCAGTTTTGGAGTCCTTGACAATGGTTCAAAGTAGGTAGGTTGAGGCTCTGGGGTCTTGGACCTTGGCCCGGGGGATCTTGCCATGAACTCAGGTGACCTACCCCTATTCTGTGCAGTCATTGGCCTCTCTTCTCGTGTTTGGGGCCTCCCTCCTGTTGCGGCAGAATCATGTATGGGCGTCCGCGTCCTCCGCCTAGTATCAGAGTTGTTGGATCGTTGTTCAGGAGTCCTAGGCCCAGTAGCTAGTGAAATGTGGTTATCTTGGTGCGGCCATGGGCTACTATTGTCAGAGCGGTGTTGAGGTGTGCGGGGCCTATTCTGAGGCGTCCTAAGAGGGTGTTCAGGGGTCTTAGGCTGAGCTCCAAAGGGCTTTGGTGACATGTCATCATCCTCACCTCCACGCTGATCATTCTGGCAGGACCAACATATGAGTGAGTCTCAAGGAAACAAAAGAGAGAGAGAGAGAGAGAGAGCTTACTGCTTAGTCAGTTCTTGTTAAGAATGAAGAATGAACCTTACCCTCCTTGCAAAATAGTCTCCCCTTGCATATCCAGCCAGAGAAGGTGACATCGGGAGCGAGTCCACATTGTTTTCAGGCTCGTTCTTGAGTTGGGACGGGCGTCCATCTATAGGGGAAAGACGGCTGAAGAAGTTGCCATTGGTGTGATCATTGGAGGATGGTGAATTCTCTGTTTCAACCTTCTTCCTGGCGAAATAGCTGTGCAGAGGCGATCTACTTCCAGGAACGGGACTGCCTGGAGGAGTGTCCCTGCTTGGAGTTCTCTTACCAAAACCTGACACAAAAACATATTTCAGAGATTCTTCAAGACAACAAGTTTGACCCAACTAGTAAACAGAATAAAAAACATATATATATTCATTCATACCAAAGAGTTTCTTCTCCTTCTTTTGGACATTTCCGGAGTTTAATCTCTGAATACAGAGAGAAGTACACTCATGAAAAGGATTGTCTGCGTTGGAGCAACCTGGAACTACTTTTCCAGACACCAGTTCCATCTCACAAACTTGAAAAAATGCAACTCTATAAGAAGATAATTAATTAAAAATGCAAAGTGGTCGGATCCATTGAAAAAGGAGACGACACCCACAAAAGTACATCACACAAGGAGGGCGTCAACATGAAAATAATTGATATAGTAGTATATGGTGCAAATTTACAGAAAAATGATTGATGTGTTTCTTCCTCTTAATTATGTTTATACATAGACAGGGGATTGACCATCTTCCATGAGTGGGTTTAATTGGAGTCAAACATGAGACGACAGTAATAATTCAGATCGATTGTGATGTTCATCTGTTGCAAAGTCTCACCGTATACCATCCTATATATATATATATATGCATGTTTCCAGGCCACAAGACAGCCAAAACGATTTTGGTGAAAGATCCTATACTCAATACTGATATTACATGCTAGTGTATAATAAGTGAAAAAATGGGTCAACTTCTGAGAGATAGGTGGATGGATGGATACCTGAGAGTTATGGAATAAGATGCGAGTTGAAGAACAAATGAATGATTATTTATCTTAAAGACTTGTAGATAGAGATAGAGAGAGCGAGAGAATGAACATTGTGTGCGTGTGTGTGTAACTATATATACATAATATATACACCTCTATCATTAATATCTATGGATTGGTTCCTTCCATTATTCTGCAGCTTGGTTGACTTTGACTGCCACTAAAATACTATAAAAGTTTCAGCCGGTGACTTAGTCAATTCGCCATTTCTTGTCAAAATACCATGGACCGAAGAGGTTTAAGCAGAAAAAGAATCAAAGATTAGTGAAGGTCAGAAGTCAGAACCCACGAAACTTCATTTCAGATTACAACTTCATTATCATTTGCTTGCCTCTTTTTCTTAATTCTGTATTTAAACAATAATGGTTTGTAATATGATTAAGGAACAAATACGGCAAAGTTGATATTTCCGTTTAAAGGAAGAAAATGATCATGCATGTACTTGGCAAAGAAAGGTCTTTTATCAATCACGGCTTCACCTCATTCATTACAAAGGACAAACCCGTCGCATTCATTTCTCTTGGTGTATAACGCGCTCTTCTTGGGCTTTAATATTCACCAACTTCATATAATTTGCTCTACCCATAAGCCCATTTAGGATCTAAAACACACCGAATGATTTTGAATTTGCTCAGATTTTAGACCTGGACAAGTACAGCTTCGCCGTCGAATTTACCGACCTTGCTCTGGAACAGCTCCAGATTCTTCTTCACTCTCGATTCCTTCATCTCTAGCTTCCCCAGCCTACCCGCCATCGCCGTCACTCTCTCTCTACACTCCTTTGTTTCCTTCTCTCTCTTCCTCAGCTCCTCTCTCAGCTCCTCCATCTCCGCTTTCCCCTCCGCCATACCCCTGTTGCACTCCTCTTTCTCCATCTTCGCCACGTCGTACTGCCCCATGTATTCCACTGCCTCCGCGAGCTCCTTGACTGCTGTTTTGAGCCACGACACGTCTATTTTGACCGAATCCATGTCCTTCACCACCGCCGCTATCTCCGCCACGCGCGTCTTCGTCAGATCTCTCAGCGCCGTCGACTTCAGCTCCATCACTGCTGCGGCTAGGGATTCCAGGTAAAACGACCTTGTTGATGTGGATTGCAGCTTCGAGGCGGCGGCGATGTCTCCGTGTTTGTCGAGGATCGCCTTGAGCGTGGCGGAGACGCTCTGCCGCACCTTGTAATTGGCGACGGATACGTAAGCCTCGGAGATCACCGACTGTATCTCTTCCTTGCTGGCCTCGAAGCTCTCGAATCCGCGCATTTTGGCGATCTCCTGCAACGAGAAGCTCTCAGACTCATCCGCCAGCTCCGGCGGCTCGAACTGCCCGTCTTGCTCGTAGGTCTCGGCCGCGGCGACCTGGAACTTGTAGTGGACCGGCTGCACAAGGCAGTTGGAATTTAAGCATTTGTTCATACTATTTTGGCAAAAAACAAAAAAAAGAGAAAGAAAAAAGACGGCACCGTGCTGCTCCCGGAGACGCCCCTGGAACGATAACCAGTAGCAATCTCTGGGAAGAGGTAGGTGGAATGGTTGTCTTCGTCATCGCTGGATGAGTAGAATGGCGGTGGTGGGGTGGATCCTTGAACAGGACTCAAGGGAGGGCTGTTACGCGGTGTCACATCTGCATCTGCCTCGTAATGATCTTTCCCGTTGCTGTATCTCCGAGACTGCAACAAAAACAGAAGATTTGGTTAGCAAAATCAGAGGATCTTTCCCGTTGCTGTACCCACTACGCACCCTTGTGTGTGGCGGTGGAGAGCGGCTTCTGGATGGATGAAACGGGCTTGAATTTACATTGCCCTCTGCCTCGTATCTTTCTCTGCTATAGTCTCTCCCTCCTCGATCATGAACATGATCATGCTGCAAGCACAAAGAGATCTGGTTCTGGTTCTGACTGTGAGAAGAGTGTAAAAACGCAAGGATCCAGAATCAGTACCGTCTTGTTGTGTGGAGCTGGCGAGCGGCTTCTGGAGGGGTGAAATGGGCTCACATTGGCCTCTGCCTCGTACAGCTCTCTGCTAAAGTCGGTAGACCTCCTACGGCGATCAGGCTGCAATCACACACCAAAAACAGTATTGTTGTAATCACTAATCAGCAGTGCGCAAAAACCAGAAATGAGAGTGAGTAGTGAGTACCGTGCGGGTTCTGGTAGACCGAAAGGGGCTCAAAGAGGCGTTGCTCCTCGGGGTCACGTCGGCATCAGGATCATAAGACATGCCCTCTCTTCTTTCTTTACCATGATCTCTAGGACGCTCGGGCTGGGAGTTTGGAAACAAGGATCAAAAAGACAAAAACCAATGATAAAGGAAACAAGAGTAAGAGAGAGTACTAGTACGGTGCTATATCTGTAGACCGGAGGGCGGTGGTGGGAACTGGGGACACGTTCGGAGGCTTGCTGTTGTTTCCAGTGAGTGGTATGGTCGTCGGAGATGGGGAAAGCGTACTCTGATTCCGATCTTTTTATGCCAAAAAAAGACACTGGCGGAGATCGACCCTCGGTGGGATGAGGAGGGCTCGAAGGGTTGCTCTTGCTCGCACCAAACAGTCCTGGAGAGTGGAGACAGACACACGCCACCTACTTCATAATCTAATCCGGTTATAGATATAGCAAGAAAACAAAAACTGACCTGCTCTTTTTCCGTACTTGCGATCTCTGTTTGAATTGAAGAAATCCATCCTCGGATTGCTATGTAACCTGCGTGAAAATTCCTATTAGTCACACTCTGCCGTATATGTATATTGTCTGAGTTATGATGTGTGTAGAGAAGAAAGCAAAGTAACCTAGACGGCTACAAGTGTAGAGAACAGAATAAAGAATTCGGAGTTTTTTGTGATGAACTGCCGCAGGAGATCCAGAGAAGACAGAGGTCTAACTATTCTACTCTTAACATATAAATATGGAACCAATTTGGTAGTTAATAACCTGACAAGGACAATCACCTCAGATATTAAAATTTGTGGCATACCCTTTGTATAATTGATGTCAGTCCAACTGGAGCAGCCCACTCACACTGACTTGGTCAATTCTGGCAACCTTTCTTTTTCATAAATCATCATCGTCTCAGGGCGACAAAACTCTTCAGAAAAATTAACCGACCAACAACGGATCAATCATTCAATTGTTGACATTTTTTGAGGGCCCAAACAAAAGAAAATACTAACAGGCTTTTAAATGGGCTAAATAAGGCTCCGAAGTGGTGACCCAATGGCCCAAGAGGGGTTTCAAAGAAAAACCCTAATAAGTAGAACAAGGCAATATACCTCTTTGCTCCGTCATCTGGAACGAAGAAGTGTCGGTTTGGGTGGGTTTCGATGACGACTCGGCTGAAGGAGTTTGTGAAGAAGTACGGAAAAGTAGCGCTGGGAGTCCATTTCTCCGTCTCAGGCGTCTCGCTTAGTGGATTCTACATCGCCATCAAGAACAACGTCGATGTGGAGTCGCTCTTGGACAAGTACCAAATCCCTTGGTTCTCCAAGGACAAGCCTCACCCTAGCCTCGATTTGGATTTGAATCCGGAAGGAGAAGCTTTGGGTACGAGCGACAACAAGACCAAACAGCTCGTGAAATCGGCCGGCGGAGCGCTAGCGCTGGCGTTTCTGTGCAATAAGGCGCTGTTTCCGATTAGGGTGCCCATCACCATGGCGTTGACGCCTCCAATCGCTAGATTCCTCAGGCAGATGAAGATCGGATGACTCCCTCTCTTTGATCTTCGTATCAGTAATCATCTGTTTATGTTTTTGTGTGCGTGTTTGTTCCAAATGCTTAGCTGAGATTTTGTGTTAAGAGAAATTTGAGATATATATATTGTTGATTGATGCGTGTGTTCAGACTCCAGAATTATCAATATTGAAATGGGCTTACAAATGAACATTCTCCATTATCCTCTTCCTCTCTGTACTAAGATTTGCAGACACAGGAATTCGTCATGGTAACTAACAACCAACCAAGTAGATGGAAATGCAGAGAAAAAACTGAAATAATTTTTGGACCAGTTAAGAACTCAATCAAAAGCCCAGTAGATTGGAGAACATTGATGGCTTTAAGGCCCATTAGTAATGGATGATAAAGCCCGGCCCATAAGAAAATGAACCATTCGGATCTCGACTCTTGCTTGACGGTTTCGGGATCGGAACTTTCGATCTGCAAGGTCAAAGATGATCGTTTGCGTCTCCGTCGTCGGGCACCAGGTCTGCCGCTGGCTTTACCTTTCTGATTTCTGATTTGAGATTTGATCCGATTGAAATTGTATCTGACTTGGATCCAAACAGAACAATCCGCTTTACATACAGAGCTTCACGGATGCTGACGATGCCCTCAAGCTCCACCACGTTGTTCATTGCTCCCTCGACGTCATCGAAGAGCGAGGTCCTTTCTCTCTTGCTTTTTATTTTCTTCATCTCACAGATTCAACTTGAGAGTGTGTAATGTCCATTTGTATTTGAAACTCTTGAATCTGCGTCTCCAGTGAACAATCCGAAAAAGTCTGGTACGACACTGAACGAGGCATTTCTTGGGCTGCTCTATCCCACAGTGAACTACAAAGTGTAAGCACTAAGCTCATTCACTCTCTCTGTGATAAGATACTCCTCTCATGGCTTCTCCTTCTCCTGCAGGTATGGTTACTTGACTAATACCAAAGTGAAATTTATACTGGTCACAACTGATTTGGATGTCAGAGACACCGATGTGAGAAGTGTAAGTGTCTTTCAATTTCAACATATCCTTTGGCATCAAACCACGACTTGGTTCTCCATCACTTGCTGGTTTTGTTTTCTACAGTTCTTCAGGAAGTTCCATGCTGCCTACGTGGATGCAGTCTCAAACCCCTTCCATGTCCCTGGGAAAAAGATAACCTCGAGAACCTTTGCACAAACTGTAAGCAACATCGTCGGATCATACGGCCTCAACTGAACTCACCCCCTCTTAGTTGCTGAGCATTGAGCAAGTCTCATTTCTGTAACAAGACCAAGTTTGGTCTTTCATGTTGAGCAAGTACCCACCCCAAATTCTTAAATCTTTCTCCCTGTTTCTTCTTTGTTATTTTGGGTTCCCAACTTTTTACGTGTTCATTTTGTTATTCTTCGCTCTTTATAATTTTCTTGTCCTCAAATTCCCAAGTTCCGTCGTCTCTAACTAGTCTATATATATATATATATATATATATATATATGTGTATTGCCTGGGAACCGGAGCAAAGCAAATGCTAGTTTTGTTTGTTAACTTGGTGTGGAATCGTAATAAGAATGATCACGAGCGTCGTTACTTTTCTTTCGTCTCCTGCGTTTTTTATTTTATTATTATTTTCACAACTCTTTCGATAAAGCTCTTTCAAATTTCCAACAGGGCAGATGTTGGGGCATAGGAGAGATTCCTGAGTTGTCGTTTACTTTTGGGTGTTCTGTACAAAATGCATATAAACGTACATATACCAATTTATGTATATATGATAGCTCATAGGTTGAGCTTGGAGCTGAGAGCCAATGTCTAAAGTTCTACCGTAAGTATAGAGAGACCAAGAACTGAGAGAAGACTATGAATTCACTCACGAGTGCGGCTGGAGAGTGGAGACCTAGAAAAGGGACCACATCAACGTGGAGCCAGCTCTCGACGGTCGATCCCACCACTGCACCTGCCACTAGTCCTCCTGCCGTTATTGCAGCTGCCTTCCCTGCACAAAACCAAACACAGAAAGCTGCGTGAGACGATGGGACGAGGGGTGAGAAGAAGATGAGATTCACAAGTTGGTAAATCACCTAGCTTGACGTTCCTTTTGGTCATGAAGTATAGGGAAGCTCCAAAGCTGGTGGCCAATATGAGTCCGGGCACATCAGCAGCGGCGTAAGGCATCCCGGAAGACTCTAAGGAACTCCCGTTCACGTAGGTCAAGGCCATCATTGCTCCATAGACTCCGGCTTGTATTCCCAGATTGCTCGTGGATGGCATATCAATAGAGACGGGTGGATTCTTCATCCACTGAGACACCCTGCCTGGGTTACTGCTTTTGACATCGGCGTACCGAATGTTGTTGCTCACTACTTTGCCTGCTCGCCGTTGGTTTAGGCTCTGCATCAGCAGCATGTCATATGCAGCCTCCGCCTGAGAGAGAGAGACAAGGGATTAGGGATGCATATTCACAGTGGAATTCAAGCGAGCAACAAAGAAACTATGTGATGATGGCTCTCTTTCTCTGGCCTAAATTGGAGACTGAGATTCATCTGCTAAGCTCCGATAATAGTGGAAACTTTGTTGATATCATGCTAGCTTAGAAATGATAAGAAAGCCGAAATCGAGAAACTTTCCACAAGGAAACCTTGGATTCACCTGGGAGATGGCGTTGGGGTCGTCCTTACGGGAAGCAAGGATCGACTTCTTGGCGCCAAGTATTTCGTCGAAGGAAGCTCCTTCAGAGACACCGAGTACCTTGAGCGCCGTCTCCACAGACATGTCGAACGGCGGAGAATCGTCAGCGCGAGAACTGGCTCTGGGCGCCGCGCATCGCCGCCGCGTAGGAATGAGAATCGCGGAGGAGCGCCACGGGTGACTCTTGCCGGAAGGAAGGAAGAGGGAGTTGAGCTTGGAAGGAAGATAGAGCGGGTGGAGAGGAACATCGGAGGCTGAGCTAAGGCGGTTGGGCTGGGCGGAGAGAGCTGCGGCTGCCATTTCTTCTTTGCTTTTGCTTCTGTTGTCTCTCTCTCTCCACCAAAACGGTTAGATTAGATTTGAGGCATGTGATCTTTCTATTTCCACCGTTTGATTCAGTCTCATTTGTACGGCTTGTTATCACAGCCGTCAGATTCGAACCACGGACGGTAGATAGACCTATAAATTCTCTATGCTAATAAGTAATAACATACTGACTGTACCATTATCTCCCTAACTGCTGTCAAAAAGACACAAAATCGATCGGGTCCAATTTGGAAAGAAAACACAATACGAAGCGTGGAAGCAAAAGAAGTCGGCATATATTTGTACGTTACCTATGTAATAATTTCACTAGATCTTGGTTTTGATAATTGATAACTCATAAAATGGATAAAACCTTTATTTTATTTTTGGCATGTAACAGTTACTTATCTGTCGTCCTTGTCGTTCTATTCTCTTTCTTTTATGGCGTGTTTCTTGCTTGTAACTTGTAAGAACGATACTCTGTATCCTTGAACGCTAAAGGAAAATCTGCATAATTAACAAGAGTGCACATCGCGAATTGACAACAAGTAAAAAAAAAATGTCTTTGAGGGAACATCTGGAATTGACAACAAGTACACCACCGTGCAGGTTTGCTAATGCTACTCTCGGAAAATAGTCTCTACTCTCCAGGGATTAATATCCTTGCTTTGCCAGTATCCAACTCCTGTCTCATTGGATATGCTTCGCCGCATCTTTAATGGTTCGGGGAAGCCCCTTGACAACGGTCCAGCTATATTGCCTGAGGCTTAATTACTTGGATATTTCTGGTCTGTTTCTTTAGCTGGACTTGGCTCTGACTCTCCAGGAAGTTCTATCAACCTATCCTGAAGAGATGATGATTNAAAAACCCCCCCCCCCCCCCTCTTTTCTGCCGGCTGGTCTTCCTCACAATGAAATCGCTGCTCAAATTTGTCGCCAGGCTGGTTTGGTTTGGAAAGGTTCCATCACTCAGATTCCAAGGTTTCTTAGTGATATTTTCTTATTTTGTTTTAGCTCTTTGTTGATCAGATATCTTACAGGATACATCATCACAGAGGGACAAATCTACATCGACAGGCAACTTCACAATAGACAGGTAAAAAAACATGTTTACATTTTCATCAAGACTTGTTGTGGCCTGAACACATAATGTGTTTGTATTCCACAGATATACGGTACCCACCCACCCATCAGTGTCCTGCCAAAATGCATTTCTTCTTTTCTTTCTCTTTTGCTCTCCCTCTCTTTCTCTCTGCCCCAGACCCAATCCTCCGCAGGCAATTCTCTTGAGACATTTTTGTCTCTGTCACCAATGAAATGAAATAATAATAAAAAATAAAAAAAACTCTCGAGGCTTGAGCTGTTTGTTCTATGGTCATCCATGGATGCTGCTTCAATTTTGCATCGGGATGATATTTAATACAAAACATCAACTACACATACAGTAATAAAAGGGAAGGCCCACGCGTTGAGGGTTCGAGGGAGGATGTGTCGCCTTATGTTGCCACAAATCAAATATTTTTCGCGCGGTAATCTATTGTTATTAGGGAAAATGGGATTTTAATATATCGGATTACTTAATTTTCCTTCTTCATTTGTTAAAGTATTTGCGTTCATATCCGAGTGTCGATATCTATCTATTTATTTCTGATTACAATTAAGATATTATTGACCAACTCATTTCTTTACAGACAGACATGCGCTGGAGCACGATCATTGCTGTGTTTATGTTAGCATTTACAATTGAAAATATGGCGTCAACGGACTCTCATTTGTGCCCAGCTGTAGATAAACCGCCACATTTCTTTAATAAGATTACATTGACTGAGTTTTTTTATAACATGCAGCTTCAATTTCGTCCATGAAATCTAATTTCCTTTTTCCCAGTTGCCTAAACTAGACCATGAGTAGTAAGTACCTTTTTATTCACATTTAAAACTTTCTACAAATGGAAATACAGAAATTCCTAAATCATTTTAATTACTTGCAACGTAGGAATTTCTGCCAGTTGTTTCTGCAAAATGAAAACATAATTGATAATTGTTGGTGACGATTCTCATGATTATAATTATCCTTAAATGATTTGCGTTTGATTCGAGAAACTTAAATATAATGCTTTCATGTTTAATCGATTTAACAAGGGGAAGTTGGCACAAACCATAGTCTTCTTGTCATAGAAAACTGCAAGAACCAATCTTCTTCTCTCCCATCTAAATACGGCGATGAAGCCGACACGCCAAAGCGAGTCTTCATCACGTTCCGACTTGTTAATATTCACCAAAACGACGGCGAGCTCCTGTGATAGTCTGGGAAAATCGATGATGTCTAAATACACGTCTCTCCGGGAAATCTTGTCAGTCAGTACGCCGCCGCCTCCTCCTCCTCCAACTCCACCTCCAGCCTCACCTGTGAAGTCACCAGGTTGTAGGAGCGACTCCGAGATACCAATAAGGAACCCACTGGTGAAGCAAGCGGCACTGGCTTACTTGCAACCTATGGCAGGAAGGCCACCGGGGACAGTTGTGGAGGAAGGTTTTTTTGCTAAATTCAAAGAGGTTTGCTGCGGAGGACAATGCGGGTGTCTCGAGTGGCTCCACGGCGTCGTCTCTATGGACTTGTTCAGTACAGACGAAGAAGACGATAGCGCGCAATTGATGAGACGAAGGAAGACAAGTGGAGGATGATAGTTTTGTACACACATTATGCTTTGCTTTAGTATTCTCTGCAAACAATATCCTTGTGTTAAACCACCAGCAGAGCAGCAGCATCAGACATGTTTCTTGTGAAGTAAGAAAAGGCATAGAAGAGTCTGTTTACCTTTTAATCTGTTTACCTTTTAATGCTCTTAGGATCGGTCATATATATACTCCTGGTTTCCTCTGGTCACACTGCAATTGCAATTTGACTAGACAAATTAGATTTGTAGACGTAAACAATTATCTGAAATCTGTTTTCCATGCTGTGATTAAGAGTTCGCTTCCAATATATAAATTGTTGAAATGAGCAAGAGTTTTACAATTTCATAGCATGTTTCATCAACTTAATGTGCAAACTGGTGTAGTGATTAACCAAGAACGATTGTTTGAGTGAGAGATTTACATCAGAACCAGGGCATCCACCAGATGTACATCTTCCCGAGATTATCAAGCGAGACTGCATCTGCAATCAACCGGCGAGCCTGACCTTCTACCGGTAGAGGAACACCAACAACCACCCCCCGCAGACGGGCTTCAATGCTGCTTATAGCCCTCTGCAAAATTGCCAAATCATGCGCTTGTCTCGAGAAATTAGAGAAAAGAAAAACATTGACTGACATGTGTAAGAGAAGCATCAGATGATTATGCAAACCTGAGCATGTGGGTTCTGAACTTCTACCCCGCTTGACTTGTGTGATTTTGTCCACTCAACGAGTGGATCGTGGATGAAAGTCTCCAGGATGCTCATCAATGTCTCCCTATGCGTCCTCAGCACTGTGAGAGTGATTTCACATACCCTCATGAAGATGCCTTCATACCCAGTGATGCCCAGACCATCGATCATGTTCTGTGGTATGCCAAACCAACATTTATATGTCATTACTGTGACAAAGAGAAAATAAAATAAAATAATACCAATTGCAGTTTCTTGCCTGGGTCAATCTGAATGGCACCAACTCAGGCTTCTCCAGTTGCAAGCCTTTGTCAAATAAGCAGCTGAAGTCTACATGAACACAGTCACCTGAAGTAGAATCAAAGAGTATATTTTCTCCGTGACGATCACCAAGCCCAACAATGTGCCCAACCATGGACCAAACTGCTGTGGTGTGAGCATAAGCAACACGTGACCTAAACCAAGCAGCTGGTTCAGAAAACGTTGTCAAGAACCATTTATGGAAAAATGGAGGGAACATAGGGAGGATCTTGGTCTTCAGCATCTCAGACTCCTTTTTGACAGCACACTGATCATATATTCTTTTAATTTGAGGATTTGTTTTCTGCCGATCAAACCTCCCACAAGAAATGTATATATCTTGTAGAATATGGCGGAGTCCACGTGTATGTGGAACCCACTCTACCATACCACAGTCCTCAGTCAGAGGAACTACTGCAAAGGTGCGGATATATAGCTTCCTTCGCCTGCTTTCGGGATATTTGCATAGTAAGCGGTTTATCATTGCAGTAAATTCCATCATCCGAGCATCTTTCCTGAGATCATCCTTGGGCTTGCAGAGGAATGGATACTCAACACCATCGTTTCCCAGTAGAATGATCTGAATATACAAATATAATTTATTCGTAAGGCATAATAATGCAGGACTGATTCTCAAAGATACATATATATGGTATGGTTCAGTGCATATTAGGAGACGCACAAAAGGAGACCAGTACAGAGAATCATATGGAATTAGGTTGAAATGGAAAAGCAAACCTTCTTTGGGCGCTGAAGGGATGAAAGTATCTCGGCTTCGTCAGCTATACCAGAAATAGTTGGTAGATCTGAATCAGAAAAGACACTGGCAGAGTGTTGTCGTTCATTGTTGTTCATATCGAATGCTGGAAGGCTAATGGTAAGAGATTGTTGAATTGGCATGATGATATCCAGCGGCATCATTCTTTTCAAGGCACTGAATTCAGTCGCTATATTGATGATCTTGGATCTTGGCTGTCCCCCGTGGAAGCACAGTTTAATTAAATGATCAGTCAAACTAGCAAACTGAATGAACAGATTGTGGCCTCTGTCACTTTGGTTAAAACCTTTTCGTGCGCCTTGTATAATTTCTGCAGCTGCTTCCCTCCTAGCAGGAACAGTAGATTTTGAAACAGCTGCCATAATCCAGAGCCCTTGCTGTGGAAATTGATGCAGAACAGAAGTGATGATATTTTTGACCATTTGTACTGTTTCCCCGTTCTGGTGACAGATTCTAGAAACCAACTGAGGCAACACAGTTAACCATTGATAGGTTGGCAGATCCTTTAAGCAGCCCCTCATTAAACTCATAATCTGTCAAAAGGAATAAACAAAATTATATATGACATAGGAGAAGAAATAAATACCCAAGATATATAAAAACATGAGGCCATAATCACCACCTTCATATGAGTACTTTTCAATTCCTTATTTCCTGCTGAACCACTCATCTGGTAGATAGTACCAAAGTCAAACCACAGTGTCAAGAGCCTCGGAAGTGCTTGAAAGAGATTCTTGTGCCCACTATGAAGTCCCTTCGCATAGAAATACATTCCCTTAAATAGGTAATCCCATCCTGCTTTCTCAGTGCTCGAGTTCGACAAGACAGAGCCTTTTTTGCTACCTGCAGAGCTCACTACAAGGCTCTCTTGTTGACACTTTCTTGCGTCAACATATAGTTCATCATAATACTTAGCCAAGTGGAAATATCCCTTCTCACAGGGCTGCAAGTCCTTGACTTGGGTGTAAAGATTTAAAACATCTTTCTTTTGTTTTTGCCCACTGTAATGGATCCATTTTGAATACAAGAGAAGAGTCTTCGCAACATCCTTTTTCTCATTGAAAGATTGAGTGCTACGAACTGTTGGCTCTGGATTTGTGGGAGCCATCAGTAAGCTATTGATAGAAGATATTACAGCGGAGTCAACAACTCCCTCAGGCATATTCAGGAGAGACTGTTGTAGCTCTACAATGGCACTGTCCGAACGCCTAGTGATCCAAAGAAGTTTTGCCTTTTCCATGTGAACATTAGGTGCACCAGAAGCCTGAGCTTCCAAAATTGCCCTGTGAGCAGTCTCATAGTGTCCAGCCAAACGGCAAAGCTTTGCATATTGAAGCCAACAGTTCCCAACTTGTGCACCAAGCCCAGAGGCACCAAAGACAAGCCTTCGGAAAGCTAAGAGAGGTTCCCTTGTCCACAATGATGATTGAGTAAACCTGAGCCGATTCTCCCAGTTATCTACTACTTTTGAAAACACCGGATCGCTTGTACTAAATGATTTCACCAAATATGAATCCCCATTAAGCAGCGCCTGGAAGTCCTCTAGCTCCCTGAGCAAGTGAAGTTTGACTACAAAAGGATAAGCTCTTGTATAGGAGTCCATGCCTGCAGCAGCTAGAGGAGCAATGAGAGCTTGTTTAGAAATTGCTATTCTCTCAGCTACAGAATATTGATCCTTCTTCATCATTGCTTGGAGAATCTTTGCGACATCTCTGTCAAAGGAGGCATTACTATCTGAGCTACTGAAGAGTAGACCTTCTTCATCAGCCCCACCAAGATACTCATCCATCAAGTCCCACTTTCCAAGTCTCCAAGCAGCTTGTACACCTTGTGTGCACCATGTTTTCTTGTACTCGGGTACTCTGGAAATTAGTCCATCAACATGAGTGACCATTGTCTGATGGTGGCACATGTTAAGTAAGCAATTAAGAACATCCGAGTGTCTTTGAACTGATGTTGGTTCCATCTGAAGGGCTTGTTCACATGCAGTAAACACTTCTGCCCAGTTACCAGATTTCTTGTCTATCAACAATTGGTCTTGCAAACTTAACGATTTGCTTAAACTTGCAAAGCCCGAAAGACCATCAGGCTCGTCAAGACAGCTGTATATTCCCATCAGAGAAGAAACATCAGCATTTTCAAAAATGCCTGTCTTCTCAGCTGCAGGATTTAAGGAGCCTGACTTTTCACGCACATGGGATTCGAGGTACATCAATGACCTGGCATAAGCTTGACACCTGAATGATGCCCTAGCAAGGGTCACCTTGGGAATAGCAAGCAAAAGCTCCAACACATATTTACATTGTACAAGAAGTTGGTCGTGTTCTGTTGTTGAACTTGAAGCCTGGTCTTTTGATTTGGGTGCTACTTGCCTACCGCTTGATGACTGCAGAGACAATGAGAGTGCTACTGCCTGCTTCATATCGTCAACCCATTGCCCAAGATTATCAAGAAGTGTGAAAACAGCTTGAACACAAACTTCACTCTGACCTACACCAAAGCTGTTTATCGTCACCCCACTATTTTCTGATGCAGCAGCATCAAGAACAGAAAGGATCTCTTCCGAAATGCTAAGCCGTGCTGCCTCAGTCCCATGGCAAACAACATCCAGAACTAAATATGGTAAGAGATAAGTAGCTGTCTGCATATCGTGACGCACTATGCCTCGGCAAGCAGCAAATATGCTTACACGGGATCCAGTTGCATGTGCTGTCAGTTTCTTTATCCAGTAGGATAGCCACCTTCTGAACGACATAGAAGGCCTATAAATTGCTCCAGCTAATCCAGGGTCAGACACATTTGGAAGCTGAAACCTTGAAGTCAAGCAGGGAGCTATTAATTCTTTAACATAGTTCGAGAAACGGTCCCATAGTTTTTGTCCCCTGTCATTCACTTCATTGCTACCTCCAGATCTTCTAGAACTAGACACATTGAATTGCACACGTTCCTGTGGGGTAAACTCAACAGCATTTCCAGCCAATGATGGCTCACAACCAGCGATCTTTAGTAATTCTTGAATGGCAAGAGCAGCTGAGTCTTGTATGATTGGATCCTGTGCAGCTCTAAAAGCTCTAGCCAAGTGTTTGTGAATGAGCTCAAAGATAAGATCATCATCTGAGCACTGGATTTTAAAACGGCTGCATGAAGCAACTCTCACTTTGGCGGGGTCAATAGCACCTATTGCTCCGAGACAATCTGCACAGACTAACTTCAACCTCTGACCCAGTCTAGTTCGTGATTCTTCTGCACATCCTTGTAGTAAAGATGTGATCAAAGAGCTCAAAATCTCCATGTCTGACATAAGTTCACCGGCAATCAATGCAGCAACATCTTCATTTCTTTGATACAGCAATTTGCTTAGCTCACATGCAACCATGTACCTAACGTTCAGGTTCTCATGCTTCATACCATTTACAATATCTCGTAATTGATCCTTCAGGCTCATAAATCCACGTGCTTCTTGAATAGCATTGTTCAATTCTGCTAAGGAAGGTATGCTAGGTAAGAGGGGAAACTCACAGATGTGCTGCTTTAGTATATCCCTATTCTTCAAAACAAGTTCTTCAAGAATTTTCACCACTTGGGGACCTTCCTTCTCTCCCTCTAAGAAGGGTATAAGTGCCGCAAAAACCTGAGAAATTACATACTTTATGCTAGAGGGCGATACAGCAGCAAGCTTTTTTGTAAAAAAATGCAAGACCAAGAGACCCTCGCTCTGAAGTGCATCTTTGTCAATGGCATGCATAAGGAGAACCATAAGCTTCGGTACATATGTGCTGAGATAGTGGCCCATCATCTCAATGAGCAGCTTAATACGCTCCAGTGCTTGTTTTTGAAGAAAAATATCATCTGCATGAAGCATTTTTCGGTCAATACTGTTGAGGAGCCCAACAAAATGGTTTTGTAGAAATCCAGGAAGGTCTTCTGCATTTGTTAAAACTTTTGAGATCTTCTTTATTGCCTCAGGCAGTCTCTGAAGTCTGCATAAGAAAAATATTGAGATCAAACAGCATGTCATAAAAAAAAAAAAACAAGCAGTAGGACGTTCAGTTATTTGTTTAAAATGAAAACTGCATTTTCCTCTCACGGCTTTTAAATAAACAACAAACAACCTCTAGCTAATTCGGTTGACATGTAAATGTGAGTGAGCAGAAGACAGAGCAGTAAACATGCAGAAAAACTTAGAAAACTTTCATGCTATATCCAACCACCAATTCTGCTCGACAAATCCGAAGCTATGCAAGTACATACCTTCTATCTGTCTCGGGTGTATCGGCAATGTCCACAAAGCATACGAGCTCATCTAAGAGTGCGGGTAATGCAGCAGCAAAAATTTCTTTGTTGTCAGAACCAATCTGTGAGTGATACAATTGCAAAACTGAGAGCAGATTCCTCTCTTCTTTTTGATTCAGAGCAAAAGCAAGAACTCTGGGTAGCCAGTTTACTATTAGAGGTACCACATCTATGTCTAAGAACTTGGCCAGTTCGTTCAAGGTATTGGCTGCTTGATCATTTTCCTGCCAATATACCAATAGCTTAGGAAGAACAATAGGGACCATTTTCCTCACAAGTTCTTCAGTTTCAACACCCAAAACAGCCTCTGCAAATTCTCTCACCACATTTGGACGGCTGGTCAGCCTGACAGATAGATTATCAAACAACTCATATTGAATATGAGCAGCTCTGGAAAGAAGCATCGTAAATCCCCCTTTCACCTGGATGTAGCATGACCAGTTTATTAGCCTTGATGCATTTATTCGGACGATCAAGTTTGGATGATCAAGCTGATCAATCAGCAGGAAAAGAGAAAACAAGAAAAGCTCACTGGTAATATCAACAGCTATCATAACTTCAGCTGTTGATTCCAAGAGGGTCTGGATGACAAGAAGATCCTGAGCTGTTGCCAGAGAATGCTCAATCAAATTAAAAAAATTCCTTTCGCAGCTTATTTCCATAGCATCTTCATCAAGAAACAAACAGCTCAAAATAGGATGCTGTACAAAGATACCAATCTGAGCACAGAATGCTTCCCTTACATCTGTATTTACATGAAGTAACAGATATTGGAGGCATTTTATCCACTGAGACCTTGTTCTTGCCAGAATATCTGGGGCTGTGTGGCCAAGAATTCTTCGTATTACTTCTACACAGGCTAGTTGAGTCTCTTCACAAGACTCATCATAGAGAATATTAAAATATAAGGATTCAAAGTAATCATGATGACGATCCAATTCCATTTTCACCACCTCCGGAGTCTCTATGATTCTGAAATGGTTCTCATCTTTGCTTTTAGTAAATTTATCACATTTTGAACATCGGAAACCTTGAAGCAGACCAGTCTCATCTTTCTTTATATCTTCATACAGGAACAAATGGCATACAGTTTTTTCTGAGCCAGTAGCACTCGATCCATAGAGGCACGATAAGAGGCCAAGAGACTGAGGAATGGTCTTCTTAACCATCAAATGCTCATCTTTCAACAAATGCCTATGAATGTAAGAAAGAAGAACAGTTAATCTATGTATTTAAAAGGAACTGTGAGCAAAAACATCAATATGAAGTCATATTATTTTGTCATCTTTTTTCATCAACTTACTCCAGCCTCCGGAATATATGAGGAAGGGTATCAAGTTCAGAGAAAAGAACTTCCAGTGGCATGGAGATAACAGCGACAGCTCGCACTTGTTCAAAATCATCAGAAAGAGCCATATTGAAGATATCCAAACCGCTCCCGTCGCGTAAACCAAGCTTTGTCCATATCCCCACAGATAAGCACTTGGACTTTAATAGAGAATCGGGCCTCTTAAACAGCAGAAAATGCGTCCAAGGAAGCTTCAGCACAACTTGAATGGCATCCAAATCATTCCCTTTACTTTTAAATTTATATCGTAAATCCAAATCTGATGAAAGGAGATTACATTAAGAGATGCTAGATCCAGAACTGGTATAAAGCAAAAGATTGCCACATTATTTGGCATGTTAAAAAAAAAATGTCGGACTTCATGGACAGAAAGTTACCGGGCATGAGCAGCACATTGTGAATTCCTTCCAAGTACATAGAAATGTCGAACATGATAGGATTTTCTTTCTCAACCTACATACGAATCTTTCAGAAAATCTGAAAATGAAAATGCTAATAAAAGAGTAGGGAGTGTGGAGTTTCTGGTTACCTGCTCAGCTATCCAGGGAATCCAGGTATACATCTGGTCAAACAAGCGAAGAGTCTTACTAGTCCAGGGACAAAAACAAAATGCATTGGCGAGCATGCTAAGTGCCACAACTGAAATTTCAGGCCGTAACAGACTAGGTCCACCAGGTGGAGGCTTCAAAGATTCTATAGTCGAAATAATCATCCCACGCAGACTATCAGCATTTTCGCCATCAGTCTTATCGCCAATTTCAGGAGCCAAGTAAATCCCTTGTTGAGTATCAGCACCAATTTTCAGGCGCTTCCTTTTGTAGGTGCTTCCATCATTAATATGCCTTTTTTGTCCGACGTGAATACCCAGGACAGGTCTATCACTTGCTGCGAATGTATGATTACCAGGTTTGGTTGTCTCACCTCGAACAAAATCAGGTCCAAGAGCAACAGTAACTGCTTTAAAACATTCTGTCAATTGGATACAAGGTTCGGAAAGATGAAGCAACTCTAAAAGGCAATTTAGCTTCCAGATGCAGGGAGGACAAGATTTCACAATCCGCACGTATGCACTGCACAAGGAAGCCTGCATACAAATACTCAATATGATTTCCCATAAAGTTTTTGAAAGAGCAGCAGCAAAAGGAACATATAAGGAATCGATCAGAAATTCATTGGAGTGAAACATGTGAACAGAAAGAAACATATTCAAATATACCTTAAGCTCCTCACTGTTTGTTCTCTGTAATGCATGAGGGAAGACCAATACTAAACTTTCTGCAGTTAGTTTGACAGCAACATCAGAGCAGAGGGAATATACTGTCGTAAGGCAACGTCCAATGGTAGAATCATAAACCGCATTCCTGTAACACAAACCCAGAATCTGAAGTTGAAAGTGAAGTGTATGTCTATTTTTCTGAAACTTCATAGATTAAGAGTCACTTAACCAGTGGAAAAAGGAGTAACTTACAAATATCTTTTCTAAACAAAAATGCGAGGAAGGTAAACAGGGAAGATCCAAAAAAATTAATTAATGCCAGAATAAAACAAAAGAGCTGTGCTTTGACATGTTAGGGAACACACCTGTACACAGGAAGTCCTTCTCCATCTGCACCTAAAAGGAGGATGACTGACTGTATCAAGGCGACATGAGGGAGGATGTTGAAACTACGGATTGATCCGACAAGAGAAGCAAATTCAAAGCATGCCTTCCATATAAAATCAGATGTCAGATTAGTGTCTCCCAAAACCATCACATGTTCAAAGAAAGTTAAATACAACACAACCAACCGAACAGGTAAAGCAAATAGCAACTCACCATCTGCAAATCTGCACCACCACAGCATACTAAAGAACAGGCAGCCGTAACAAATGATGTATGGACGAGACCCTCGACGTAGAGTGTCCCCTCAGTTAGGCATTTACAGATGAGTTTAATGATACAAGTAGCAAAAGGTTGCCAGCGTTTGGCTCCCAATAAGTTCAACAAAAGACCATCCCCATCTGTGGGCTTATTAGTATCTGGTAGATCACAGAGATGACAAGAATCACCCCAAATTCCAGAAAAGGACATACAGAAACACGTAAATGGAATGTGAGATTCACAGAGTTCCGGTTCACCGGAATGAAGCGATGCAATAGGTTGCATATCTGGACACATAGACAAAAGCATGTTAGTCCGGCCAGTATAAGTAGACAAATTAAGGAACCATAGAACGTATAATTAATACTCACATAAAACTTGTAGGAAAAAAAAAAAACTATAAAGCTTAGAATCACCCACCTTCAATGGCCTGCAAAGCGTCATGGAAGAACACCCGGTAAGCCTTCCTTGAGTTGGAACGTAGCAACATTAAGAGAGAGCCAACAGTTTCAAGTAGTACTCCATGCCCAGGACTGCAATTGGTGTACAAGAGAAGGCATTAAAGCAAAACTGCCATTGTCTTCATCAGTTAATACGCAGAAGAGTGATGTGCATGTGTCGTTCTAAAATCTAAAATAGGGAGGAAGCAGTGAGGATAGTGCATAGAGTCAGATTCAAACAAAAGCTTACACAAACTCTGGTTCTGCAAAGAAGGGGATAATACGACCAATCACAGGGAAAATAGCAGCAGGATTCCCGTGATAGAAGACTCCCGGGATGTTCCTTGCTGTGTGGCCAACAAGCTTCATCACAGCTGTCACTTCCCTCCCTTTGCCTGTCAATCAACGCAAAAAGCTCAATCGTGAAATTGAAGTTCATGGACCCGTCAAAATTAACACCGATAAATAGCTTGAACGAACGGAAATAGACAGTAAATCTTAGATTGTGGGGGTACCGAGAGAAGGGACAAGGTAGGTATTCAGGAGATTTGGGATGACAGCCCGAAATCGAATCTCCAGAGCATCGTCGTCTCCAGAAGACTGACCAAAGTTGTTAGCCGGAGTGGAGGAAGATGCGGCGACCCTTTCACGGAGTTCGTGAACCAAGCTCGACAGATTATTCTCCTTCGCCATTCCAGTCCCAGACCTACGCGCCTCTCCCCCTTCCCCTTCCCCTTCCCCTTCCCTCCCAATTTTTAAAATAAAATTTAATTAGGGAAATTTTGGTGGAAAATTAGAGTACTGTATATTCCAACCTGTCAAGATTACACGGCTTAAACACAAATCGGATTGGCTCTTACAGGAAACTAATGAATTTTGGCTGTAGTTAAAAAAGTAATGAATTTTCACGATTAAAGACGTTTACTACCTGCTAGAGTAGGGAACGAAAGCTGATTTGTAAGACGTTACTGCATTCTCATCATTGACAAGAGACTAATCTCATTCTCAGAGTCCCTGACTCGGTTCTAAAAGTCGCTAAAGGTGTGTCCTTTATGCTGAAAAAGTATCCAAGATGTTTTTTCTTTTATGGCACAATGTTTCCTCATACCATCAAAGCAAATAATCCAATTTAACTAAGATCATTATGGTTTTGTTCGTCAAGCATATCCAAAGTAGAATCTTAGTGGACCATATCGACTGACGACTGCATATCACAGTATTTGGAGTCGTTAAAACTTGGATGAGCCAGTTCCTCCAGTGACCCTTGACCATGAGCTAGTTACTTGCTACTTGCTACTTGCTACTACAAACTACAGTACAAGGGTTTGATCATTTACTACTTGATCAAACGGCAGTAGGACGATTATGCCCTGGACGTTACTTAGTTAAAACATACATCTGACTTCCTCGGTTGGTAAATGGGCTGGGTCATCAATTTGAATGTAATGGGCTTATAATAGAAAACCACGATCTCAATCTATATTGTACACGCGTGCACGACAACGACAAATCATTTCCCATCTCAAACCGCAGCAAAGAGAAGCGTGAAGGATTGCCTCATCAATCTCCCAATTAACCCTAGCGATTACGATTAGCGAAGATGCCGAAGAAGATGGGTCTCAACAGCAAGGCGGAGGTCGCCAAATCCCGGAAGACCGCCGCCGAGGCCGAGCAGAAGGATCGCCAGAATCGGGAGAAGGAGGAACAATACTGGCGCGAGGCCGAGGGTCCCAAATCCAAGGCGGCCAAGAAGCGAGAGGAGGACGCGGAGAAGAAGGCGGAGGCTGCCGCCAAAAAACTGGAGGCGCGGCGACTTGCTGAGGAGGAGGAAAAAGAGTTGGAGAAGGCTCTGAAAAAGCCGGACAAGAAGGCGAATCGCGTCGCTGTGCCTGTCCCCAAGGTCACGGAAGCGGAGCTCATCCGCAAGCGCGAGGAGGACCAGGTGGCGCTGGCGAAGAAAGCGGAAGACTCTAAGAAAAAACAGACCCGCATGGCAGGGGAAGAGGAGTACGAAAAGATGGTTTTGGTGACCAATACGAATCGCGACGATTCCCTCATCGAGGCCCATAGCGTTGACGAGGCGCTCGCACGGATTACAGTGACAGATAGCCTGCCGGTTGATCGACACCCCGAAAAAAGACTCAAGGCTTCGTTTAAGGTTATCTCTTATCTTATGCCCTCTCTCTTTTTTAATGATGCCTTCTTTTACTATGTTTGATTCCTAATTCCGGTGCTTAAGCTATCACACACTTGCCCTACTCCAATAAGGAGGTCGTTCATGGTGGATCAGAATTAGCCTTAGGAGAGAAATGTGTGATCACTGGAATTATATTAGGAGAGAAATGTGTGATCACTCCTATTATATTAGGAGAGTGTCTGTCGCTGAAATGATAATTGTTTCATGATATGCAAAATTCTGAGTTGCTATGGTTGTGGTTTAGGCCTTTGAAGAGGCTGAACTTCCAAGGCTGAAAGAGGAGAAACCGGGTCTTACTCACACCCAGTACAAGGACTTGATATGGAAGATGTGGAAGAAATCACCAGATAATCCTCTTAACCAGGTCAGTGAATGTCCATCTGGCTTTTATTTTGGGTAATGGGGATAAGATTAAGACTTAAAGAGTAGCTCGTTCAACTGTTGAAAATGCACATGTAGTTGATATTTTATACCAAAACACAGCTGAGTAGTAGGGAGGTGTTGGTTATTTATTAATAGGGATGCTTATTGTCAAATCAAAATCTGAATCTGAAAGATGCGTTGAACAGGCTGCTGCTGAGTAAAATGTAACTCGGAGTCATTGCAAGTGAAGGTATACTCATGAGAGGGAGATGCGTGTATGATGAGGATATTTTGTGTTTCCTCGTTTGGGATTGAGAAGAGAAAATGTTGACTATGTGTAAGATCATTTAGGCATACTTCTGCTCATAAACATTGCTTGTTTCTTGTGCGCTTTGTGTACAAACACTATTATATAGTAGTAGACAGACAGACAATGGAGGAGATATATAATATTGAAGCAAGACAATACTGGGCTTGGTTTGTGTGTGTACAATGAATAATTACATCTCTGAGAAACTCTGGGCCCATTTTAAATAACCAGAAGCTCACGGGGCTTGGATGGTAACAAATGATTGGGTGGCTAAGATTCCTTATCCACTAGAAAATCCAGTGTTTCCTTCCGTTAACTCTCTTTCTCTCTTGCGAGTTTTCATAGGAATTTTGGCCATGGATACTTCTCTCGTAATCAATCAGTCTCTGTCTCCCATCATCAAACTTTCCCCTACTCCCAAATATTATGCTTTCTCCCTTCAATACTTTCCGATCAGACGCATCCGGAAGCATCCGTGTTTCCGGCCCATATTTGCCGTGCAAAGAAACTACGAAACGGCCTCCGTGGAAGACGATGAGTCGTACGGGGAAGTGAACAGAATCATCGGAAGCCGGATGGCGGAAGGCGCCGCCGCCATGGAGTACTTAATCGAGTGGATGGACGGTCATTCACCCTCGTGGGTCCCATCCAGCTACATCGCAGCAGACGTGGTGTCGGAGTACGAGACCCCCTGGTGGACCGCCGCGAGGAAGGCCGACGACCAGGCCCTGTTGCAGCTTCTGGAGTCGGGTGACGGTCGCGACGTCGACGCCGTAGACGTAAACGGAAGAACGGCGCTCCTTTTCGTGGCGGGGCTGGGTTCGGACAAGTGCGTCAGGCTTCTGGCGGAGGCTGGAGCGAATCTGGACCACCGGGACATCAGGGGAGGCCTAACGGCGCTGCACATGGCGGCTGGTTACGTGAAGCCGGATGTGGTGGCGGCGTTGGTGGAGGTGGGCGCCGATGCGGAAGTGGAAGACGAGAGAGGATTAACGGCGCTGGAGCTGGCGAAGGAGATTCTGAAGACGACGCCCAAGGGAAATCCGATGCAATTCGGGCGGAGGTTGGGGCTAGAGAAGGTGATCAGTATCCTGGAAGGACAGGTGTTCGAGTACGCGGAGGTGCAGGAGATTATGGAGAAACGAGGGAGAGGCAAAGACGTTGAATATCTGGTCAAATGGAAGGACGGTGGAGATTGCGAGTGGGTGAAAGGGGTACACGTGGCGGAAGATGTGGCCAAGGACTACGAGGCTGGGCTGGAGTACGCTGTAGCGGAGAGAGTGATTGGGAAGAGGATCGGTGACGATGGCACGATGGAGTTTCTTGTGAAATGGACTGATATGGCTGATGCCACGTGGGAGCCTCAGGAGAACGTCGACTCTACCCTTGTTCAACTCTACGAACAAGAGGCCCAACCTATTAACGGCCCAACCACTCTATAAGCTGGGAGACCCATAGCTATTTTTTTCTCCTTCTTTCTAAATTCTAATGAATTTGGTTTTTCTTTTTTAATCAAATCATTTCATCAAGGCGAGAAGCATTTGTTAGATGATTGGGATCAACGTTGTTGTAACTTGTACAAGAAGAGAAAAAAGAGAAGCTTGTAAACATTCTACACCATATTTCAAAAGAAATTCAGTTTCACAACAAGAGCTCGGTGCTCTAACGTCTTCTTTTGATTCATGGTTTGAATGGGCAGAATGCCCAAATTACCTAAAAAAGATAGAAATAAAATATAATTCAATAAAATAGGAATTGTATTGAGTGTTGAAATTGATAGGGACACCATTTATGAGAAATTGTTTGCTTTCACCTTCGGTTGCAGCTGGAGCTCTCATGCTATGATTCAATTGGTTTTGAAAGGTTTCTATAAATATCTCATGAGTCATGATGTTTATGTGTCACAAGTCACAACCAAATTATCTGTCACATTTGGTGAACTGGGCCATTACTGTAACTCCTTAACTACTTTCAAAACAATAATACAGAAACGGGATTAGAAAAAGGACGAAGACGTCACTAGAAATGTGATTTGTTTCATCGAAAACTTTCCGATAAATTCCGAGGAAGTAAAATGGGTCCAGACAGATAAAATAAGGAATATATAATGTGATTGGGCCTATTCCGTCGGCCTTTTTCCCACCAAACTGAGGAAGCAAAGAAACTAAATGCGAAGAGTTTAAAAATCTTCAAAGACATTCTGGGTTACTGTCAGTACAGTTGACTGCATTTCCACATTTCCACGCGCTGATTCTCGTGCGTGAGACTCACCACCCGCCATCCGTAAACATGAGCCGTGTGGTGTGTTAGGTCACGCGTGTAAGCGCGTGAGGAGGAACATCTGAAAATGGGACCAACTTGCTTGGAAAGAGTTATGAAAATTGAAAAGACCTCCACATACGGCTTCGCTTTTATTGCACACTCTCCCAAAACCATTTTTGCGCTCTAGCATCTCTCTGTTCTATTGCCTCGCTGCAGCCTTCCTTCTTTCTTCATCCTCCATTAATCGAAAAGAGACATGCATGCCAAGACGGACTCGGAGGCCACTAGCATCGACGCGGCTTTGTCATGGCCTCCGCGCTCTCCTCCGCGTTCGACGGTTAGACCTCTCTACTACGTACAGAGCCCCTCCAACCACGACGTCGAGAAGATGTCATTCGGGTCGGGTTGCAGTCCGATGGGCTCGCCCTCGCACCCACATTACTACCACTGCTCACCCATCCATCACTCCCGCGAGTCCTCCACCTCTCGCTTCTCCGACCGCGCCCTCCTCTCCTACAAGTCCATCCGCGAAGGAAGCGGACGCCGCCGATACATCAACAGCGCCATAGATGAAGAAACGGACGGCGGAGATGACGACCCCTTTCGGAATGTGCGCCTCTACTCCTGCTTGCTCCTCTCCCTGCTCCTCCTGTTCACCATCTTCTCTCTCATACTCTGGGGTGCTAGCAAATCCTACCCTCCTAAAGTTGTGGTCAAGGTAAAGTCTGTATAATACAGTATAAGCTTAATTCTTCATTCGGTGACTCGGGCTGAGTTAAGAGAAGAGTAGAGTCGACTCGTCTAGTGGGTCGTTTCACTTTCCTTAAAAGAAACAATCTGGAAAAAGGCCAACGATTGAAAATTAATAATATTTTATGTTTCAACACTTTCTCTTGTCTCGGACAAGTGTGCATTTGATTTGGTTGGAATGTGACAGATTGTGTGCAAATGCAGGGGATGCTGGTGAGGAACTTGAACGTGCAGGCGGGGAACGATCTGAGCGGAGTTCCCACGGATATGTTGTCTCTTAATTCCACGGTCAGGATCTTCTACCGGAACCCGTCAACCTTCTTCGCCGTCCACGTCACTGCTTCCCCTCTCCTCCTCCACTATTCCAACCTTCTCCTCTCCTCCGGTGAGATGGACGAGTTCACGGTGGGTAGGAAGAGCGGAAGGAGCATAGTTACGGTGGTGTACGGCCATCAGATTCCCCTCTACGGTGGTGTCTCTTTCCATCTCGACACAATCTCCCTGCCCCTCAACCTCACTCTCGTCCTACGTTCTAAAGCTTATATTCTCGGCCGACTCGTCACCTCCAAGTTCCATACAAGGATCATCTGCTCCTTCACTCTCACTGCCAACCATCTCCCCAAGCCCATCTCTCTTCTCCACTCCTGTACTCCTCATCACCACTGAGTATGAACCCACCTTACATTACACATCTCTCTTCTTGGATATTTTTTTTTTTGTATGTATGCATCTTTCGCAATCAAATTTCATTCAGACACATTGCTACATGCCATAGACAAAAAGTGATGTAACTGATCGCAAGCTCCCAGTTTAGCATCCAAGAGCCAAGGTTTCCTACTAGAAAAATAAAACGCGATATATAATAATCTGTAGATAACAGGTGCAAAGATTCTCCGAGTAGCCTTGAAACTGAGAAAAAAAACCTTCTGCCATCCTAGAATGGTTCTGTCTAACAATATATTATCAGCTTATTCGTTTGATATTTGCAACCAACTAATTGTGTCTGCATCTATTGTGCTGCTTACGGAACCGGGAATATTGTAGATCGCAAGTGCTGAAATTCATGAAACGTGTGTTTTTTCTCTCTTCCCCATGTCGTGTGACACTTGAATCTCTCACATAGAGACAACTACAGGTGTTGTAATTTTGTAACATTCATTGTTCAGTCATCTGTGTATTTATAATAATCCTCTCTCTGCATATTGCTTCTTTTTAGAAGCTATAAAAGAAGGATAAACAAATAGACATCTGTGATAGTCATCCTTCAACACATAACCCAAATTTATGTTTTAGACTCCGATGCAAATGTTGNTTTTTAAAAAAAAAAAAAAAAAAAAAAAAAAAGACTCCGATGCAAAGATTTACACTGGATGTAAAACGACAAATTTTCACTTCCTGTAACAGCTGAATTGTTTCAACACTTGTTATTGTCTTCACTTGTTCAACTTTAGATTCATGGTTGCGTACATCAAAGCTATTTAATATTTTGAAGGTTTCTGCAGAAGTAGAACGTTCGTCGTAAATGAAATAATGTTTTGATAGCCAGTGCTTGGGTTGCACACTTATCTACACTTAAGAGCTTGCTTTTCCGGATACTAACATCACTCACCCATTCCCAAGATATCTTTCCTTTGTCTTGTTTAGACTTTAGAACCGAGAGCAGGAGCTAGCAAACACAAGTTTTATTTTGTTGTATTTGGACCTAGCAAACACAGTTTTTATTTCAGAGACCGGGGACCTAATCGACTAGCTCGTACCTATTATACAAGTATGCTACAGGCATGGTCTAAGCGGCGCAAGTGGCGCAGGTGCAGCCCTCACCACAGGGGCACAAGGCCTTGCCCTTGGCGGAGGTCTGGTTCTTGGAGCAGGTGCAAGGGTTGCAGCTGCAGTGCTCCCCACACGGGCACATGTTGTGTGCTTGATCCCCACCAGATGCTTCGCTAATCCTGCACCTACATGAAATGGAACCACGTTTTAAGATCAAAACACATCATCCATGGAACATATAGAGGATCTACCTGCATGATTCGCCACCTGGACATGGAGCAGGGCAGCCACAGCGATCGTTGCAGCTAGCGCCTGAGCTTCCTTTGCCTGTGTCAGCCATTTTTTTTGTTTTTCTCTCTCTCCTCTCTTCCTCATTTTTTGACCTGATAATGGATGCTGGGCGGTGCAAGAAGAATACGTGGCCGGTGTTGGGTAACATGTGCCATGTGGCAGCTTTTCCTCTAACCTAGCATCCGCAGCAGTGATACTATGGGTATGATAACATTATTTAATAATAAATTTGTTTTTTTTTTTTTCAAGAGATTTGCATTTGAGATTTTTGTTTTACTCTTCCACTATTGATATTTGAAGAGTTTCTTAAAACGTGTTGTGTAAGAAGAGTTCTCGTTTGGTTTAGCAACAAGTTGCGTTGGCCAAAAGAAACGAGTTATAGTTGAAATAGTAGCAAGTCAAACAGCATCAAAGACTATATATAGTAGCAACAAAAGTAAATACGCCCTGTAACTGTGAAAGGCACGATTAATAAATGAGATTTTCGTTGAAGAGTAGAGAAAGATTCCAACAAAAGAAGAGTCAAAATGGGCAGAAAAGAAAAGATATCATCGCTTTCACCAACCTACAAATACAACACAGGTCTGGTTCTTCAGTTGAAGATCTCGCTCAGGGAACTCCAAGTACCTGAGACAGCAAGAACGAGGCCAAGTAGCACCATCCCGGCGTCCAAAGCACGTTGCTTCCAACCTAATTCGTCTTTGAAGACCATCAGATGAAACAAAGCGGGCAAGACGAAGCCCAAGGCACAGCAGACGCTGCTGCCCACCAATGACAAAAAGTCTGCAAAGTTTGGCACCAGGAGAGCCACGAGCGTCACTGCTAAGACGAGGAGCCATCTGAGCCACACACAGTAGATACCACTCCGGAAACGTCTCTCAACGATCTCAAACACAGGGTTCATCATGAGCGGGAAGGTGAAGAAGAGGTTGATGCAGAGCCCCAGCTGCACGAGGCTGCTCACCACTCCAACCCCCAAGTTGGCCGTGATTATGTCCATGGTCTCCTCCCCAAAAGCCATGTAGCCTAACACACCGAAAGCTCCGTAGACGACCGCTATGAATAGCATGCTGAGTGCCAACACTTTGCCAAACTTGTCCTTGTCTTTCATCTCCGATTCCAGAGGCAAGACCATTCCCACACCTTCAAAGGCGTAAAGAGCCACTCCCATCCCATAGAAGAAAACCGACATGCCCCCAAAGGCAACCACGTCAGGTCTTTGCTCCACTGTAATATTCTTCACATCCTCCACAATCACCACCGCCATTGCGCCAAGATCAACCACGTCGGCGAATATGCTCAGAGGCGCCAAGTGAGTGAGCGTCTTGATGGAGTTCAAGCCCAGCTGAAACGGGAAGCATCCCCATATGTACAGACTCTTAGGGGACACCGACACAGACACAGAAGAAGCCATCATCATGCTTACGCTTATGTTTTGGTGGTTCTGGTTTGCGGAGAGATTAGCTAAACTAGTTCCGATAAATATGAGATATCCGACACAGAAGCCAGCCTGAGACAAAATTATAAGAATGTCAACGACGAACCTCCCTAGTGGGCCACAGACGGCGAATCCGAGGTCCCCAAAAGAGCCCATATCGGTGACACCGAACTTGCGGCGGATGTGAACGAGAAGCATCATGGAGTGGTTGATCAAAGCGGCGACGGAAAAGAGCGTGAGTACACCCATGAGCCATCCGGTTCGCTTGAAGGCGTACGGCAGACCCAGAACACCGGCCCCGACGATAGCTATGAAAACATTGGCGAAGGTCTTGAATTGGCTCGACAATGGTCTTCCCTTGCCCAGAAGGGGTGTGTCTTCTCCCGCCTTCCCTTTATCGAAACCCATCTTTTATTCCAGAGAGAGATATATGGCCTCTGTTAATCTAATGTGATCGGGGATCCAATATCAACAAGATTTTTTTTTTTTTTGTAAAGAGATCGAAGATAATGGAGAATGGAGATGTTGCACGATCGGCGGCATTCACGAGCAATCCAATAAAAGCCTAGGAGCATATGTTATGTGGTATCGCCCTCCTTATCGTGCCATGAGGTATGTGGCGTACGTATCCATGTTACATAATAGTATTCTTGACGTATCTGGTGAGTTTTCAACATTTGGTTTAGTGAATATTTTTACATCCAAATTTCCAAAGGAGAGTAAAAGCTTGAAATAAAAATGCAGTTTCACATCGGGTTCTGTGTGTTTGCGGCGGTGGCACCACCAATAATCTTCAAGGGAAAATCGCTTCATCGAGAAGCTACCCACTGTCCGGGCAGATTTCAAGAACTATCTTGCATTCAAACAAAAGCCTCTGACTTTGGCTAACTTGACTTCTAGACTGCATAATGAGTCACTGAAATGTGAAAAAGCTGAAACTGTTCAAACTCATGATGTGAATGTGGCTGAATATCGCAACAAACCACAAGGCAGGCAATGTTACGAGTGATTTGTTAGGGACGAGCTCAAAGACGTGATGAATTTGGTGAGCGACGAGCTCCATAATGATGACTTGGTGTGGCGAGCTTAATGATCAGTAAAAACTGGTGCTCCATCATATTGAAGGTCTCCCAGCTCGTCAGTCCGCTTGAGCTCGTCAGAGTTTGATATCGTCATATACTGTGTAGCTCGTAAGAGTATCATCGAGCTAACAATTTCTACTTTAGCTGATTTCCTTATAAATACGAGTGAACTTTATCATCCCCGGTTGAGCTCGTCGAACTTGTACACTCCGTTGAGATCATATACTCAGTTTGTAGCTCGCAAGAGTATCGTCGAGCTCATAAGAACGAAAGCTCTACTTTACAAACTCGGCAATGGTATTGGAATGTTTTCTTAAGAATAAGATCGGAATTTGCATTGTAGCTCGGGCATCAGCAACAAGAAAAAATAAGAGAAGATTCAACCAAGTCTTACATCATTCATCCCAAACATATATATCATCATCATTCTACAACGATAGAAACATTAACAAAACAAAAAAACAACCATAAGCAACTACTAAAATAATAAAAACGAACCATGAGAACTCGTCATCTGAAGATTTGGCGGGTCCATCCTAATTATTTCCCCCTCCCCTTTTTTCCCCACTCTTTTTACCCCCTTTTTTCCGCTTCCTCTCTTGCCATTTCTTTCGCCTTTTCGATCAACTGAGCATCTTGATCCCTGCGCTTGTTGAAGAAGCTCATCTGTCTACCTGGTCGTGGCCCGCGGTTTTTAGGTAGAGTTTATCGGCATCAGCTACTAAACAGATACCGATAAACTCTACCTAAACCACACACAGAGGAGCATCACCACACCGGACCGAGGAAAAACCCCTAATCAAACGCACCTTCAAAGAGAAGACTCAAAATATGCGAAAGAGACTCCTTCCAAGCTGAAGATGGAGAAGTGACCAGAAACCGAACTCTTCTCAAACGGGCTGCTAACCTTTTTCGCTCACTACATGCCACCACGTCACTGCTGTAGCTGTAACTGAGATCAATGACAAAGAACTAGAAGCTGGAACCATTCGAAGATTAGAAGGAAACAACCTCTCTGAACCGACGAACAAACAACAGAGGTAGGGACTAAAAGGGTAAAGTAAGCCTCGCCGTAGCAGGATTGATGCCATCTTAAAGGGAAACAGATTTACGGATCTAGATCCAAAGATCTGGATCTCCATTCGAAAAGAAACGCAGAGAAGTCGAGGAACAGAGAGGAGAAGGAGGGGAAAGTAGCGAAGTGACAGAAAACAAGCTTAAACAAGAACAAAAACCCAGCTCCGATGCTATCTAAGCCACCAGAGCTGAAAACGGAGGCAGAGAAACCCTAGATCTAGTTTAGAGATAAAGGGGAGAAAACGGAGGAGAGAGAACCCCAACGAAGTTAAAAGATTATAATAGGTTTATTTATATATACTTATACAACGTCAAATGGTTAAAAAAGTTATGTATTTATTATTAACATGTTAATTATTATTGTAGATTTTTTTTTTAAATGTCTTTAAAACAAAACAAAACTAGGATTTAGACCACCTCCATCGGGGAGCACTTTGTTTTCTCCGTCGAAAAGAAAATCTCTCTCTGCCTTCTCTCTAGAGGTTCTCCGGTGGCTTCTTCAGCGCCGGAGATCGGTCTCTTTTATTTCTCCTTTTTTGTTTCTATCATCTGGTTCTTTCTACTTAGTTTTCCATG
>OVBJ01001062.1:0-35084 GCA_900406535.1 Noccaea bulbosa | reverse complement strand
ATATATATATATATATATATATATATATATATATCATTTCATTTCATAGAAAATAATACATTAAAATATTGAAACATGAGGAGAGTTAATAAACAGAGACGTCAAAAAGAAAAATATCTACAAAGAACGCACTAAAACATTTATATAAATACTTTTAAGTGACGTATTCGTGTAAAAATTGTATTAACGTAAAACATATACCGAAATATCTAGTATCATCATCAGTGACATTTTGTATTTTTCAGCACATTTATTAACGTAAATAACAAGAACTTCTTAAAGAAAGTCTGTTTAACGAAGCTGAAAAAGTTTATTACTTTAAGAAGATAAAAAAAGTACGTTTGAGCAGGACATATATCTTAAATAACTTTTTAGTTTAAGATAACTTATGAATACCATTTGCATGTTTGAGTTTAGATTCTCACAAAATTAATGACATATAGTAAGTGGACAAGTGGATACGGTTTGCGTGATGGAAAAAAGTAACGGGCAAAACTTAAAACATAATTGGAGGATGGTTTGAGAAGAACAGGCACGTGTTCCTATCGTACGTAGAGAGCCCAAAACGACCCACCTTTCCATGGATTCGAAAGTTAAATAATAGAACGAGTAATTTCAAAGAACAAAGACACGACAAAAAGAATTTTTAATTTACTTATTCCGATAGATTATGAAACTTGGACGAGCAAGTCAAGACGTTTAATTGTCGTTGCATTAGTATTGCTGTATTGCATAATTATCACGCAAATTATAAGTATATCATATGCCTCTGTGCTGCGTTGGATTATTTGAGTACATACTTTGATTTAATGGTAGAAGCGATGGTAAGCGTCCACAAGATACGATGGGCTGAAACAAAAGAGGGCCGAGATAAAAAGGTGAGTAATTCCGTTTTGGGCCGTGAGCCCTAATTTACGTTAAAGAGTCAGATATAAAAAGCTGGGGATGCTTGCTCTGGACGCCTCCTCACTCATCATCATCGTTTAATTCCTCGCAAGTCTCAAGATCTCATCTCTGTGGTACGCAAGTTTCTCCCTTTCCCCAACTGTCTGTTCGGAGGTTTTGTATCGATATCAGATCTGATAGGAAAACGTTTAGAAATTTGAGAGAGGCCGTCAGAGAGGCCGCCAGCCCGAATATTTTGCCATGTACTACCATGTACTACCTCATATCTTCGAGATAAGTCAAAGTGGGTATGATTTTCATTGCAAGAGTAAACATACACCCAAGAGCAGACACTAGCAGAGACTTGAACTTGTCCAGTGAGTCACAATCCTCCTCCCTCATTAGCCGCATAAAACCGTTGGCGGTTTTGCGCATGGCGTCTATTGCATAATGCACGTGAAGGCCAATGCGAGGAAACTCATCCTTGACCCTACGGAGCTTATCAGACAAGGTTAAGAATAGGGACCAAACATTGCGCCTGTAGACGCGTCGGATACGGATAATCGTACAAGTCTTGGGGAGAAGAGGTTTCATTAGCGACTGATGCTGAATGCGATAGACTATGGCATCAGCAAACTCCTTTTCATTTGGAATCACACTTGCCTTCTTCAAAGGGTTCTCCATCTCCATCTGCACAAGGATACTAGTCCAAAAAAAAAACAAGCAGGCATAACTATTCTGTTTCTTCTGCTCAACTCAATCCAAGGCAAGGTAAAGGAAAACAGAAAGAAAGAAAAAAGAGCAGTCAATGAACCCAAATTTCAATCCTTTGCAATATCAATTCCACATCCACATCACAAGAACCTCAAACAGCCACAAAATTAGGGTTTCGATCTCCAATCAAAAACTTTATGACCCCAAACAAAATCTAGGTCACAAATCTAAAACAGATAAACGTTTTTCCTATCAGATCTGATATCCATGCTAAACCTCCGAAAAGAAACTAGAGGGAGAAACTTACTTACCACAGAGATAAACGATGATGATGAGTGAGGAGACGTGCAGAGAGCATCCCTCCTAACCCTTCCCAGCTTTTTATATCTGACTCTTTAACGTTCCTCTACATGTCACCTTTTGCACATTTTTTATCTCGGCCCATGCATGATCTCAGCCCATCGTATCTTGTGGACGCTTTTACCCTTTCATTTATTTACTTTTAAATGATATGTACCGTATAATTATCTTGAGAATCAGTAGTAGTAGCAGTAGTACCTTCATTTGCTTCCTGTTTCATATATTTGTTTGTATTAATTATGCAACTCTGGTGAAGAATCAATACCTTTATCTTACTACCAATGAATGGAATGTGCATTTTCTGTCTATATTATTTTGAGAATCCTCTAAACTATACCTTCATTTGCTTCATGGTTTTTTTTTTGTGTGCCTAATTGTTATAAAATTTGAAGAGAATTGAGTCAGTTGACTCTTAAATTTTCAAAATATTATTAATCGGTTTATAATTAAAGCTACGTTTATGCCATTCAACTTTCAAACCGCCACTTTATTTTCGGTCCACGTATCTGAGGCCCCTTTAGGAAATATCTTCTCATCCACTATAAATTAGCCACGTCACTCCTCTCCCCATCTCCACACTTGTGCCTTTAATTCTATAGCCTTGTACGCTGTTGGGTCTTCCTCTTCCTGAGATGCCAAACTTATAGTTTATTATCTGCACAATTAGTTTAATAGATCTACATACGCAAACTTATTCCAAAAAATATGAAGCTGTAGATTCCGCGTACGACTTTAATAATCACGGAAAGATTACATGATCATACTAGAAATTTAAAACATACATGTGACAAATAATTTATTTTATCACAAAATATGATAGAGGTAGTGATTAATTAATCATTAGTTATCAATTATAAAATTATCTAAACATTAAAACTTGGTAAAGATTGAGTAGATGTGTGCCCAATAAGTGAATGACCATGCTTTTCAAATTTTTTATAAAATCATATAGTTATGCTTTTTTGCTAGTTAAAGAAAGAAAAAGATTAAACAAAATGTGGCTTTTGCGTAATGTTAAGGAATTTGAAGTGAATTGACTTTCAAATTTTCATTAAATAATTAATCGGTTTGTAATAAGGCTACGTAGATGCTTCCCAAGCCACCACTTTATTTGGGTCCCACTGATTCTGAGAAGACCATCCACGTGTATATAACCTGATCCATAACCACAAGTCTGGCCCTTAACGAGATATCTTCTCCTCCATTACAAATTAGCCATGTCACTTATCTCCCCATCTCCGCTTGTGCATTCTCGCCGCCGTTGGCTTTTTTCTCTAAAACCTTGTTGGCCGTTGGATGTTCCTCGAAACTTATAGTAATTTATTAGCATCTTTACTCTTATCTTCAAATTATTTGCACATATAACTCAATAAACCTAGATCTTATATCTACGCAAGCTTTTTTCAAACTAATGAAACTAGTGAAGCTGTAGTTTCCACGAAATTAACACACAGTCAAGATTACAAGTTCATACTGGAAATCTTTTTTAAAAAGACTATAAATGAATTGTGACAAATAATTTGCTTTACCACAAAAAAATGATAGATTTAGTTATAAAAAAAAAAAACAAAAAATGATAGATTTGGTGATTATTCAAAAAATATCAGTTTTCAATTATACAATGACTTACACGTTAAAACTTGGTAAATGATTTGAGTTGAAACTTGGAACACATTCTATGATTTTATCAACGATCATTGCAAACCAGAAACAAAGGGTTTAAAATTGGTTAATTGAAATATTATGGGGTTTATGAATAGATTCTAGAAATACACGGTGGCATACTGTCATTAATCTGTGGACACCATAATTTACGTGGCGCACATTCAGACACATATTTTCGTCTTCCACTCCAAATTTCAATTTTTCTCCTTTTCTATTTAAAATTTCGTGAACCAGAATCTAATCAGACGAAGAATCTCTTTCTCTCTCGGAAAATTAAAAATAACTCTCTCCATACTGCAAAGGTATGCTAAGCGATCTTGCTTTCCCGAGTTGAATCGATCTTGCTTGATTCATTGAAGCCGAAAGAGAGTCTAGTGATTCGACAGAGGTACGGTCTTGATGGGAAAGGAGACAGGACTCTTGGAGAGATCTGGAAATCTCAACATCTCAAGAGAAATGGTGAGGAAACATGAAGTCAAGGCTTTGATGAAGCTCAAGCATCAGGCTCGAGTTGATTACCTCCGTCAATACATAGTCTGAAAACCAAACCAAACCAAACCGAACTGAACCGCTCGCCTGTCAACCGATTGAGTATACTTGGTACGATTCCCTGAATTTATGAGATACTTCGTAACCGTTGGTATAGTTGTGTATATGTATGTAATATCAGAGTTACTTGGTTATATAGCTTGCGTAAAATCAATCCGTGAATAGTGTTATCGTTGTATTATACCACTATACTAAACCGATACCGAAAAGTTATACATGTAAAGTTTGAGATTTGGTGTGCATTGTTTTCGCGAAGTTGAAAGTTGATTCCTCTCCTTGACTGAGAGAGCTTTCGACCTAAGAAAGTGGAAATCAACAGAACCGATTTGTACAGAAAATTTAATTCAAAAATTATGAAATGTTGCAGGGAAACTGAACCAGTGTGAAATAGCTTTAAACCGGTTTTGAGCTTTGCTGAAGATTCGTAGAATATATTAATGTGTGACAACGTTGATTCATAGAGTCTATAACACGGCGACTAACAAACGTTTTGGTCTTTGCCTTGTCAATTCGTAATATTCCTGCCGTATTCTATAGATCATGATTGGTTTTAATCTTTTTTTTTTTTTGAACAAAGGCTTGATTGGTTTTAATCTTAGGTCCACTTAAATAAGTAAACACAAACACAATTATGTATTTATAGTTCTATACATATGAAAAAATTGAAGCCTGATATTATTATCCTCGCGGTGAATTTTGTATAGATCCGAGTGGCGGTAAATTTAGCCTCTACTGCATGGAATTTAAGACAAGCTAGCGTGAATGGAGGCATTCTGATGAAATCTCTGGGCCACCAAACTTTTATGTATACAATAGGTTATTTTCAGCCAACAATGTTGCATCATAAAAACCCCAAATATATAAAACATTGTTAAATCAATGAAACAAGGATTCAGCTCCAGACTATATAAAAAACGATATTAATCGTACACTAAAACAAAACACACGTACACTAAGGGGGATGTATTGAACTTGAGATTTGGAGTGATTTAGGGTGATTTGATTTTTAAGGAGTTTTTAGATGATTTTGTGTGAATTATGGAATTTCAAGTGATTTTAGTTAAAATATTCTAAAATCCCAGTTAAAACCATGTGATTTGAAATCCCTTGTTTTTAACAAAGAAGTCTCCCCAAAATCAACTAAAATCAAATCATTTTTTTAAAATCCACTTTTAAAAATATTTCCAATAACAGTGGATTTGAAAGTGGATTTTAAAATCACAAGTTCAATAACACTGGATTTTAAAAGGGTTTTTAGAATTCAAGTTTGAATAACAGTGGATTTGTACTTTTAATACAAATCACCTTAAATCACTCCAAATTCAACTTTCAATACACCCCCTAAAACGATATTAAAACAAACTCGAATCAGCTCCATCGTGTCTGCTAATCATAGAGGACTGAAATATGAGTGCTCGAACACAGGACCTTTTCTCCCTTTAGATGGCTAGGTAGTAGTAGTACACCGGATCAGTCCAATTGGTACTACAATATCCTACATCGGTGTGGGTGTGTGGTGTGAGACAAATTAAAGGGACTGTGACATAAACAACAAATGAAATAAGGAAAGGCAATAGAGAAAAGTCAAAAAGTCAGCAGAAAAATATCACACGTTTCTCGCTCTCTCCCTCTCTTGAAACTTCGGCAATAGAGAAACAAACAGAGTTTTTTTGGTACGAAAACAAAAAGAGTTTGGATGGGGAGAAAGACACTAAGAATACTTGAAGAGCTCATCCCCGTGCTGACCAACCTCTTTGTCACGCTGCTTTATCACTGAAACTTTAGTTTAAGAATTTTCGGATTATTATATCTGTATATGTATTTGACAATTGTGCATCTTTCGAGAGATAAAGTAGCGACGTTTTATTTATTCATGTAGTTTCTATTATATAAACCTTGGACATGGCGTGGTCCATAAGGAAATCTACAAAACAAAGGAATAAAAAAAAACATTAATCAGTTATGCACAACGAACAAAATCGGAATTGAAATTTGAAGGAGCCAAATTTGAACACGTTTTACAACATTCAGGCTGCTACAAAATTAGAAATATAGGTTTGATAATATAAAATTAGAAATTCAGGCTGCTACAACATTCTACAATATCTTATGTAAGAGTAAAACGAATGAATCGTGTGCATATTATTTAGCCTCTGATTCATGGAATTTAAGACGAGCTTGCTTGAATGAAGGGCAATCTGATGAACCGACATTATCTCTGGGCCACCAAACTTTTATCCATACAATAGGTTATTTTCAGCCAACAATGTTACATCATAAAACCTCCAAAAATATAAAACATTGTTAAACCAATGAAACAAGGAATCAGCTCCACACTATATTAAAAAGAGATATTAATCGTACACTAAAACAAAACACACAAATAAACTATGTCTCCTAATCCTAGAGGATTGCAATATTTGCACTCAGTACCTTTTCTCCCTTTAGATGGCTAGGTAGTAGTAGTACACTGGATCAGTGATGTAGCGGAAACTTTAAAAGATAAATAGTATTCCGTTGATTATGAGAATATCCGAAAAACTATTATAAACACAAGTTTATTCGTTTAGTCTGAGAATTCCCGAATAAACCAAACTTTCTTAGATTCGTTGAAATCTCTATATATCTACCAAAAACAAAGAGAAAAAGAGGCAAAACTCAATATTATTAATGAATCATAAACTGAATACAATAGTAGGACTGAATACAATAGTAGGACTAGACGACTTATTTATAATAAATAACAAAATCTAAAAAACCATAGAACAATAATTGTAAATTATCAAAATAATAATATAAATAATTAGAATATTTCTAAATCTCTTTGCATCAATCAGTCCAATTGGTACTACAATATCCTACATCGGTGGGTGTGTGGTTGTGAGACAAATTAAAGGGTAGTGACAAATGAGATACGCATGAAGGCAATCAGTGTGGCACTAACTAACTACTTACCCATCCGATGTGGGACACCTCATGTCATGGTTTCAGAGTCTATATATGTCTTTTCTTTACAACTCCAACGACCTTACTCTAACCAAATTCCTACACAAAATGTTCCTTTCAAAAATGCTAAGATGATGGAGGTGGTGATGGCGGCAGAAGAGAAAGTGTGAGGAAGCGATAAAATTTGGGATTTTGTCAAGAGAGAGCCAAAGGGAAAGTCTTCTATGCAAAGCGTTATCTTTCCACTTCTCTCTCTCTCTCTCATGATCAAAAGTCAGCAGAAACATATCTCACGTTTCTCTCTCTCTCTATTGAAACTCCGGCAACAGAGAAACAAACAGAGTTTTTTTTTTTTTTGGGTACGAAAACAAAGAGTTTGGATGGTGAGAAAGACACTGATAATACTTGAAGAACTCATCTGCGTGCTGATGGGTCTAGCCTCAGCGATCAAGACAGCTCTCCGGTCGTCGCCTTCCCACTCCGCCGCCGCACCGGTCATTACCTCGCCTCCTTTGATGCCCAACCGCTTCGCCACGCTGCTTTATCACTGAAACTTTAGTTTTAAAAATTTCGGATTGTTATATCTGTATATGTATTTGACATTTGTGCATCTTTCGAGAAATAAAGCAGCGACTTTTATTTATTTATCTAGTTTCTGTTACATATTTGGATAAAAACTAAAAACCAATCGAAAGATAGACTCCCTGTTTCTGTGTTATTTATAAATACTCGTGGGAGATATCAGAAAAGAGAGTAAAATAATCACACCTTGGACATATCGTGTGATCCATAAGGAAATCTACAAAACAAAGGAATAAAAAAAAAAAAAAAAAAATTAATCAGTTATGCACAACGAACAAAATCGGAATTAACCGGGTACTCGTGGTCTGGTGGTATAGGAACCTCGGCTGAGGTGCCCGCCATCATGAGTTCGAGTCCCTGGCCACCCGGGCTACCTTAAATGGTAAGAAAACATGGACTGCCGTGGACCTCGTGGGATTAGTCTTGGGTCTAGAAAGCCTTTGGATTATCCACGGTTATCAAAAAAAAAAAANTAAAAAAAAAAAAAAAAAAAAAAAAAAAAAAAAAACAAAATCGGAATTGAAATTTGAAGGAGCCAAATTTGAACACGTTTTTAAGTAGCAGAAAAGTCGTTGGAGCTAACCGCCGTCAGAGAGGAGGACTGATTCTGAAGACGGTCCAGTAGAAAATCAACCATTCACCCACTAACACTCCCATTTCTTTATAGCAAAATATTCATATAAAACTGCATAAGTATGGTTTCAGATAAGTACAGGTAAGCAAATATACTGTGGATTGGTAGATGTAGATGTGGAGATGTGAGAAAAGAAAAGAAAAAACATTCTTGAAAAATAATGCTACTTTGTATGAATCTACCTTTACTTCTGAAAAGGAGAAATTATTTGCAAGAGGAATTAAATAAACATATCTTGTCCAAGCTCTTGAACAGGAACTACATTTGGAGAGTTCCAATCTGCATCAAAGATCTCTTGAAGCTTCAACACAATCTCGACGTTGTAAGTTCCAAAGCTCACACCACTTGTCCTAAAGAAGTAATCCCAAACGAGGTTACTTGTTCCTATGTGAGCTCTCACGTCACTGACCACATACTTCCCATGATTCACCCTCGTGTAAGCTGGATACATGTTTCCTGTTTTAGTCCCGTTTCTCACGTTAGGGGTCCTGTCTTGTTAAAACCAGGAACCATGTAGTATCTAATCTCCACTTGGCCAAAACATTTCAGTATATACTAGATTATTACCCGCACCTAATGCGCGGGTGAATGATGAACTCTAATGCAACAATGGACGAATTTATATATAGTGGATGATTTTATGTATGTTTTACCTTGATTACAAATAAAACTTTGAAGGATGTGGATCCATTTTTCTAAGTTGATCTCAGTCGGTGATTATTTGGGTACGTTAAACGTTTTGTAAAACAACGAAACAAAGTAAAAATCAAAACCAAAAAATATGGAAACAATAGAGCCTACAATACAAAGAAAGGCCTCATTACTCGTAAGCTAGAAATCCTCATCATAATGATTTAGTCTAAATGTAAATAAAGTATAACTCATTTCAGTAGGCATAGTATATTGGAAGAAACATGAATAGACTGGCAAATGTCTCGATTAATAATAAAATAAAACTTCAAAATACAAATAAGGAATAAATTAGAAAAACAAATTTAAAAAACGACTGAAACAAATGCATAAAAATACTGGAAAACCAAAAAACCAAAAAACCAAAAAACTGAAAACAATCTTCTTTCGTCCAGCTCCTACTTCCAATTCTCACTTATGAGCTCCAAGGTCATCATCAGCCTTCTCAACTTTCACCTCCTTCAATTCAATTTTGACATTCCCATGAATAACGGCATCATCCAAACACGGTTTCTTAACAGCGGAGTGCTCAGTCTTCACCTGTGTTTCATCTACGTCATCGCTCTTCCGCTTCGAAGACGGTGTCCTTTCATCACATGGACTGTCCAGAATCAGCAATGGAATTTCCTACAGTAAATCGAACCATTAGAACACAGGATAGTCGCATAATCATTGACATTAATTGACGGTTTTAAAATAACTAAACCTTGGAACCCTCGATGTTTTCAATCTTTTTAATGGCAACAGGTGTTCTCTCCTAATAATAGGGCACATACACGTTAGACATTCTCAAGTAAAGAGTATGTTATACAGTATAAATCATAGGTAGAGAAGATGAAACCTGAGAAACAGAAGTCTCGGTGAACTCCTTCACTATGTCTGTCTGGGTAACAAACTTGATAACTTTGAAAGTATCACTATGGTAAATGGTATTGCCTTCTCGATGCTAAGCTTGAATAAGTATGTCTTCCCACATATGTTAGTTAATGCCAAAGGAAGAAGATCAGGATCTTGTATCTGCTTCAACAACAAAAAAAAAACGTTTAAGAAGGTTGCATTTTTATGATAACATATAGTTAATAAAGTGTCTCTGCACAACAAACCTCGCCATAATGATCGACTAACTCAGCTGCTGTCACGTTAACAACTTCCATGGCAAGCTTGTCAAAGAGAAGAAATTTAGTCTCGCCGGTACCGTCCATCACACGGACTCTCAACATAAAGCTACATATCAATAATATTCTTGTAAGATATAATGAAACAATTTTGCTTACAATGATTTATCAAATAAGTTTGCTCCATTCATAAACTTACACTGGGGCGACGTTTTCAATATGCTCTTTGCAAGTCTGACATTTCCATAGCTGAACTGGAAAGTCTTTTTCAGGAAATTCTTACTTTAGAGAATCCATATCTGATGGCAAGACTTTCTTTTGACATGTTTGACATGCAATGTAGTACTACCCATATTCAGTGTCAATGGACATGATAGTGGCCATTGTAACACACTTGACATTCTACAGAAACAATTAAACCCATGATTTTGCATTCGGCAATGAAGTTAACACCATCTATTGTTAAATGATATTGTCACATACCTCAGACGCAGATACAACCTCAGATATGGTCCTGCATGGACTATTTGTCAAAAAGTCCTCCCTAACCGAAACAGAGTTCACAATAGTCAACTGATTGGGATGAGTGTATGACAAAGCCACACCATCTTTTGGAAGTCTGACAAAAGTAATCACAACATCATTAGGTTTTGGTCAAACATAATTGAAAGTAATGGAGGACAATTTGGTTAAAATCAAAACCTTTCTCTGAATGCAATGATCTCGGGCAAGTCAGGGTTGTTCATGATAATAGAACAGTTGTAGCAATTTCCAACACTCCAAACACCTGAGTAAGAATGTCAGTAATCTTATACACATCACGCAATATTTGTAAAGCTCATATGTTAAGAAATAAATCCATTAGAGAATGTTACCTTGGTAAAGACCAATCTTGCCAAATCGAAGCACGAAAATGACAACAGCTTCACTGAGATTCTGAGCAAAAGCTTCAAGCTGTTCAGCAAATTGTCCCCCTAAGACACAATTCAGTCGAACATCCCTGAAAAAACATTAGGATAATCAGTTGTTTGTATTCTTTCAAATCGTTAAAAAAAAAAATCTGAAAGAAAATAAGAATAAAAGTTTACTCTGTATCACGAAGGACCATTGTAAGCCTCTTGGTTTGTTTTCTACTGACATTAAGAATCTCAACATCACCAATGTTCACTATCTGGCCCACAACATCTGCATAAAATTAAAGAATTTGTCGTAGTAAATAAGTTTCGTCAACGAAACGTAAAACATAAAGATTTTTCACAAAGTTAATAAAAAAAACATACCAAGTAAGAAATCAGGGTTCAATTTGCCATCATGAATATCAGCAAAACGGACAGGATGCAAACCAATAACATTGGCTGGTAAATCCACATCCGTTCTTATGGTGGTTGTTTGAGCAAGGGTGATTTTATAGACATGACTGGATGTCCGGAAACGTCCACTCGCAGGGGTGACCAGAAAATTTGTGATGATTTTGGTCTCACCTTCGACCAACAAAACATCCATTTTCTTAATGAATTCCTTCTTCGCCGTGACATGGATTACTTGATTCTGCTTATAACAAAGATTATCTTGTTAGTATGTAATCAATCTATGTAAATCTCTGCTCATCGACAACAATCATTTCCATTGTTTCAACACCATTCGAGTACTGCTTCCATTTCTTGAGGATCTTAACACGGATTCTCCATTGGGACTTGAAAGGCTTGACAGAGTAAACATCAACGATTGCCGCCATTGCTATAACTTTTTCGGAAAATGTTAACTTCTGTGAGTTTTGGGTGTGAAAGTGATGAGAATGAAAGATGAGAATGATCTCATTATATAGGACAATGAGGTTTCGTATCTATGTTTAGGTCTAGCCACCTAACAAATATTATGTCATTAAATGTTATTCATCGAGAATTAAGCGAAAAAGGAATGATGTGTTTTCTTGGGGAAGAGGGTCTGACAATGTTAGAAATCAACTTTAACACAGAAAAATCAAATTAGGAAATAACGACAGAGCAATAAAAATGAGAATAATATAGATAATCTGGTTATGGTAAAACAGAATATGTAAGGAAATCTTATGCAGCATTAAATAGGAGCATTGATCATATGTTTCTAAAAGAAGAAAACTTGATGACACAAACTGATTTCGTCTTAATGATGATGAATACGTCTTTCAATTGAAAGTAAAATCTTTCTGCACAAAACTTTGAATTAAACCTAAGCCCAATATTTAACAAATAAGCTCATCAAAATCTTTAAGCCCGTTTTTATTCTCGGCCCAAAAACGAAAAAGTGTGAATTAGGCCCAAAAACGAAAAAGTGTGTGCATTAGGCCCAAAGTGTGTACAATTGTATTTTTAACACATTATTTTCGGCCCAAAAACGAAAAAAAAAGGCCCAGAACGAAAAAAAAACTGAGTTCATCGTCATCCAGATCAAGGAGTTCGTGCAGATCGAAAAAAAAACAGAGGAATCGTTGCCATTAAACTTTGATTTACTTGAGAAACTTAAGATAACACTAAATCCAAAAACGAAACACCGGAAATTGTTATAAACAAAAAGAACAACAAACCTGATTAAGGGAATCGAACGGAGCCATGGTGACATCGAATCGATGGCTACGACTATCGGAGTCGACCCAAACCTGCATCCGTTTGCGACTAATCAAGCTCAGATTCCGAAACTCGTCTTTCTCATTCCAATATCCGGCTGTCGATTGATTCGCCGATCTCAAACCGTTGATGTCGGTTTCAGTAATGGAGAAGAAAAGGAGAAGAAAAAAACAAAATGGGAGAAGATCCAGGTTTTTTCAAGATGCGAAATCATGGAATTGAGATCCGTAAGAAGACAAAATCATAAAAAATCTGAGAAGCAGATAAAAGTTTGTTGTTTTGTAAGGGAAACCGAAATTGTTTCGAAGAAGAAAGAAGATCACTTTTTTTTTTTTTGCAGGCGAGAGATCTGGAGCGTTTCGTTAATGGAGAAAAAAAAAATCCGACCCGTTTCAAAGATCCGCGTGTATATCCAGATAAAAAATATATAATTTAATTAAATAAATCAAAAATACCTCAAAAAATTATGGACTCGCCACATCAGCAAAAAAGTTTCTCCTTTAATATATTGTAGGATATACTTATAAATATACCAATACCTTATTAAAAATTGAAACGATTATCATTGAACTCATGCATTAGCACGGTATTATCCTAGTGATCACTTAAAAAAACTACTTTAACTGAATTGTAATTGTAATATCTTTTCAGATGACAAACAAAAAAAACTACTTTAACAATTGAGATCATGTAATGGTTAATAAACACTTGTATCTTTAGCTGTTTATAAGCTGTTTTGTAAAAAAAATTTGTTTCAAAATATAAGCATTTTTGTTATTTCTAGGTATCTTTTACCTTTATTGAATAGTGTGTGACCAATTAAGTTTTGTAGTTTTTATGATCTTTTATTTTGATTAGGTGATTTATATTTAACTTATATATATTATTAAATGATAAATTTTAAATAAAATAATTTTCTTAATTTATGTGTTTATTCTAAAACAGCTTATAAAATGGGACAAAGGGAGTATAGAAAAGACATTGATTTTAAAAATATTATGGGATAAAATGAGACCAAACCGGACAGGACGGGACGAAAATGAACAAAACTGGACGGAGGAGATTGTGAGTACCTCTTATTATATTTAGAGCCAGGAAAGGACATAAGGAATGGGATGAGACGAGGTGGAAAGAACAGGACGGGACGAAAATGAACATAATGGAACGGGATGCAAGAAGATAGGGTGGGATAAGAATTTTGTCTAACCTTAATTAGATTTAATTAATATGTGTATGAAAAATTTTAAATACAAAATTAAATTATGAATCAATACATAAACTAAAATTTAACGGTTTTTGTTTTAGTTTGTCAAATTTAATTATATAGTTTTATAATATTTATGGAACGAGACGGGATGAAATATGACAGAAAGGAACAGGGTGGGATGGGATGGAGAAAAACGGGACGAGAAAAAACATGATGGGAAGAAACAAGAAGTAATGAGATAGGACGAGAAGGAACATAACAAAAGGGAAATAAACGGGATGGGACAGGATGGGACGGGATGGGACGGGATGGGAAGAAACGGGATGGGAAAGAGCGTGATGGAAAGAAACAAGAAGTAATGAGACAGGACGGAAAATAACATAACAAAAAGAGAATGAACGGGACGGGATAAAATTGGATGAAGCGAGGCAGGATGGGACGAAATGGGATGGAAAAAAATGAAACAAAACGTGACGGGACAGGGAGGGACGAGACGGGACGAAAAGGAACGAGACGGGACGAGAAGAAATGGGATGGAAAAGAACGAGACGAAAATGAACGAGTCGACAGGACGGGACATAATGGAACTTATACCCATAATTTTTATTTAATTATTATGCATATGGTATTTTTGAAATACAAAATTAAATTACAATATCGTCTGTACTAACAATGTAAAATTTCGCGCGAAGTGCGGGTCATTTCCTAGTATGATATAATCCTAAATAATTTTATTTGCACTGTTGTTATTTATCAATTATCACCATTTGCATGTTTGCGTTTTAGCTTCTCACAAATTAATGCATAAACTTATTGGACAAGTGAATACGGTAAAATTAGATTGCGTGATATATAGAGAAAAGGTACGTCACGGACAAAACTTGAACATAATTGGAGGAGGATCGTCTGAGAAGTACAGGCACGAGTTCGTGTCGTAGAGAGTCCAAAACGACCCACCTTTCCCTGTATTCCAAAGTCAAATAGTACAATAATAGTTTTATAAAATGGTGATAATGGCGGCAGAAAGGAAAGTGTGAGGCGGCATATGAGAAAGTGTGAGGAAGCGACAAAATTGGGATTTTGTCAAGTGAGAGACCAAGGGAAAAGTCTTCAATGCATAGCGTTTTCTTTCTACTTCTCTCCCAAGACTCCCATGATCAAAAGTCAGCAGAAAACTATCACACCTCTCTCTCACTCTCACTCTCTCTCTCTCTCTCTCTCTCTCTCTCCTTGAAACTTCGGCAATAGAGAAACACAGTTTCGATGGTGAGAAAGACACTGAGAATACTCGATGAACTCATCTGCGTCCTGATGGGTCTAGCCTCAGCGATCAAGACAGCTGTCCGGTCGTCGCCTTCCCACTTCGCCGCCGCACCGATCATTACCACGCCTTTGTTGCCCAACCGCTTCGCCACGCTGCTTTATCACTGAAACTTCACTCCAAGAGTCGAGACTCAGAAACTTCGGATTATGTCTGTATATATTTGACATTTGTGCATCTTTCGAGAAATAAAGCAGAGACTTTTTATTTATTTATAGGTTCTGTAATATATTTGAATAAAAAATTAAAACCAATCGAAAGATCGTAATTTCACTCCCTTTTTTGTGTTGTTTATAAATGTTGGAACTCATTTTTGATAATATATTTATATGTCAAAAATGAAGTTGGTTTGAATGAGAAATGGAGGTCCAAGTGGGTTGCTTGTATAACATGAAATGTAATATTTATGAAATGTCCCAAATTGGAAGGTTAAGGTTAAATCCTCTTGTATATAAAGTGGAGAATTTAATACAAAGCTTAAAAGCTTGTATACACTTTGGTATATTGGAGAAAAAAGATATCCGGACTGAATTTGTGTTTCGGGCCTCGGGATTGGCAGTCGTGCCAAAGTCGATAAGATTAATCTTTTGACCAAGAATTCTTTTTGATTAAGTCAACAAAGAAAATATCTCCTTTAATTGTTTCATTGTTTGTAACGACAAATAAATGGAGGATTGAATTTTGTAACTTAAATTCAGTCAAGATAATTAAGAAGAAGAGAATTAATTCTCACATCTCCACCTTATTGCTCTTCCTTGTACGTTGGATATGTTGGGCAAAAAGGGCTTTATAAAGCCATTTCTTCATTCTCTTGGGAAATAGATTTACATGTGATCAAACATAAGTAACAACAATCTCTCACATCTCTTTTATTTGTTTTTTTATTTTTGAGAGTATAACACAGAAAAAAGGTTCGCGAGCTTATGTTTTGGGTGTTGCAAACATAAGAAGTATGCAGTTTTATCCTGGAATTCGGAACGCCATGCAACCGTCACACTACAAGGCGTTTACAGAATTAAGGAAAGAGATCATATCTCGACTCTGCAAATCCGGTTTTGTTTCTTTAATTATTGTTTATGTATCATTTTAATATTTTATTTATATTAATTTGTTATATATTGCGTTCTTACAATAAATACACACGATGGTGAATGATCACGGGAGTAGATAAAAAAAAAAAAAATAGTAAAATAATTATCACATCTTGGACATGGCGTGATCCCATCACATTCACAAGGAAATGTACAAAACAAAGGATTAAAAAAAGAAAACTTTAACGACGAACAAAATCGGAGCCAAATTTGAACACGTTATTAAGTAGCAGAAAAGTCGTTGGAGCTAAGCGCCGTCAGAGAGGCCGCCAGCCCGAATATTTTGGTGGCCTAAAGCATTTCAGTCAATATATGACAATTATTTGTTTATTTTTTGTCTTTTATTTTTCAGATTTATCCTAATCAAATATATAATACTTATTATATTAAAAAAAACATTTGAAAACAAACATATATATGTATAACTTGTAAATAGTTTTAATTGTATAAGGCAAAAAGAAGATCATATTTGGTTAGTTTTATGTAAACTCTTTCTTATATATTCTATACATTTCTTTTTAACTTTTTAAATTGTGAAAGAAGAAGATTTTTCTTTTTTAGACATCTGTATTAATTAAACATCTTGTCCAAACTCTTGAACTGGAACTACATATGGAGAGTTCCAATCTACATCAAAGATCTCCTGAAGCTTCAACACAATCTCGGTCTTGTAAGTTCCAAAGCTCACACCACTTGTCGTAAAGAAGTAATCCCAAACGAGATTACTTGTTCCTATGTGAGCTCTCACGTCGCTCACCACGTACTTCCCATGATTCACCCTCGTGTAAGCTGGATACAAGTTTCCTGTTTGAGTCCCGTTTCCCACCGCAGGTCCTGTCTTGTTAAAACCAGGAACCATGTAGTATCTGATCTCCACTTGTCCAAAACATTTCTTTTGCACAGAAGAAGAAGAAGAGCAAAGAACATTTGAGTAGAGCAGCGACCTCAAGTATCCATCAGTGGCTTCGATGAAATGACCCCAATATGCTACTAAGATCTTCACTTTGGCTTTCTTGGCGAACACGACCTGCGATGTCAATGTATTGCATTTCAAATTCTGGCATTTTAGGAGAGTAAGATCATCAAGAATATGGTAAGTACCTCAGAGACCGCAGAAGAAAGGGATGACCAGTAAACCTTAGGATTAGTGTATTGAGACTGACCAAGCCAATCCATTGTATCGATCCTCACTGTTCCTCCTTCCACTACAGATTTGATTGTATCTATCCATCCTTGTTCATCAGACTGATGCTTTCCGAACAACAGCTACATATCCGAAGAAAGCCAAAACCATATCATTTACGATTTTAAAGAGGTTTAAAAAATGTTCTAAGAGTTTATTGTTTTCCCCACACCTCTGGTGGGGCAAAAGATAGATAGCTCGGTTGTGGTTCTTGACAAGAATGGTTTCTATGGAGCGTTTCGATTTCGACTCTTAACATCTCAGGATCAGATAGTGAAGGATAACCTGGGGACACATTAGGTGTCTCTATGTAACTTGGAAGAGGTGACCTGAAAAGGGCAAAAAACAAAAATCTCTTTCCTCTTAAGAACCATTGATGTAAAGTAAAGAAGAAAGAGTATTATTGTCTTTTGTTCAGTGCCATTACCTGCATCTTGCTTTGTTAGGTATGAAATGGGACCAACAAGGAACAGTTCTTTTGACCAGCCATTGTTGATCTGATACACTTCTTGTGTGTATTGAAGAGTCAAGAGTGGACAATCTCCACAAGTTATTGAAATAAGTTTTAACCTTCCGAGCAATTCTCGAACACCCACTCAAGTAAATCCCAACTTCCTTCACCTGTCAGAAAAGATTCATAACCCAAAACAGCTGATTCATTGCTTCTACGTGATTCCAATGTGTTGTTAAAGTATATTTGAGAGATACCTGAGTAAGAGATTTCCAGTCATTGTTAGCAGATCCGATATAGATGTCGCGATCATCCGAAATCCAGACCTTGGCATGAACGATTCCTGAGCCCCACCATTTGCTTAGTAGCAAAGTCACATTCTTCACGTTTGGTCTTCCAGAAGCAAGATCGGATGGTTCTTTGCTATAATCAGGGTATACTCCTGAGTGTGACAATAGTCTAACAACAGCACAACACATTTATCATTCATATTCAAAAAGCATTATACTTTTCCACACAAAAACTAATAATTATTCATGAATGAGAGAGACCCTTGTCATCATTTCTCAGTATCCTATGATCATATACTAGAACCAACTAACTCAAGAAACAATGCTCAGTTTTCACACTAAAAATGTGTTTTGTACTAATACTACACCTGATATTAACATTGCGGTTAGCAGCATTATCAATGGATTTGTAAACTAGAGAACCAAGATGAGCTCCAAATTGCTGTAGCTCTGAATCTGAATAACCGAAATCGCCTGAGCGAGGATCTTTTGGATTAGCAAGAAGCTGCCAATACTGTGCTATGATGTCTAGTGATTTTGTTGAATTGTTTGCAAGCCACTGAAACACATCCCCTGCACACCAAACATTCCCCCAAGAAAACAAAAATACTGATATCGTCTTTGTAATAACCAAACTTTTACCCGGGGATCAACAATAACAGAGTTAACTAAAAAAAAAACAGAGGAAACAAGGCTCAATAAGATCAAATTTTGAAAGTTACCAAAAAAAAACAAGCAACAAAATGATTCTAAATTATTCTTGCAGTCAATCTATTACTTAGAGTCCAGAAATTTTAGGGCTTTTCACACAAATTGACAGATTTTCTCAGGAAAAACCTGTAGAAAGTACGCCGGAGACGCGAGGAAGCTCAGGCATGTCCGTGGGGATGGATTGAACCAGCCAAGCTTTGCATCGAACCGAAGACTCGACGACACGTGGCAGGGAGATGCAAGCTAGAACCAAAACGGCAGCGTATAGAAGCAGTACTCTCCTCATCTTCCTCCTAGTGACTGCCGGATACGGAATCAGCAGCACTGTATACATCTTTAAGAGATCACATGAGAAAATCCATTAACAGTTTTGACGACCGACCGGATATTCTTTTACGGATAGATTTGATCTTCAAAAGTCAATGCACTTTTCTGTATTCTAATGTTACACATATAATAAATTTGTAAGTTCTTGGGAATAATTTACTCGTTTCTTAATCAGATTTTGCATTTGAGCACATAATCTTTTTGATGCAGTTTAATATGTGTTTTCTGTAATTCGTTAAATGACATGAATTTGGTTTTTATATCAAAGAGATGAAACAAAATCATTTCATGTTAATAACGAAGGTGATAGGTTATTTTAGTTAACATACATTTTTTAACCAGAAAATGGCACGGGAGATACAATCTGAGCAGAACATCTGTTCCAAACTTTGTAACTCCTAGAAAGACTTTTGGAAGCGAAACGTTTGAGTTTGTACAACTTAAAGACTATATCTGTAATTGCCAGGTGACAATCTTTCCCAAGCTGCACTACTTTCATGCAGCAATCTTTCGAAACATCTTTGTTTTGAAGAATCCCTTCCAGCACTTCTCCATTACACTTCACTCCCATATTCTTAGCGCAATATTCAACGTACTCCATGTATTTTACTGATTCTTTGTTGAACATATCATTATTGTATTCACTCGAACTAGGCCAACTTGCAAGCTCCCTTTTTAAATCGGTGTCAGGATCCACCAAGGGTTCGTCGTCATTTTTTGTTGCTAAACTAGGATTAGCATACGATATCAAAACGGTTACTAAGATAAATCCCACGAAAAATGCCTTAATCTCCATTTTTTTCCCCACTTCGAAATACACTTTACTTTTGTTTCTTGTTTTTATTTCTCATCGTCATGATTTCTGTATCTTATATATAGTGATCGATTGATATAAATGTTACTGTAACGTCTTTTTAATTAAACAAAATACATCAATTAGATCATAAACTAACATCTTTTGGGTTGTTTAACGTCTTAGGTAAAGATGGTTCATTAAAGATTAACTGGTGATATTTTGGATTGATCAATAAGAAATTCATTTGTTATTTGTCGAAAGTATAAAAAATGGAGTAAATAAAAATTTGGATTGGAGCCATAATTGACGTCCTTCCTTACCAGTTGCCACACATAAGTGCGAACTTAAACATAAGTTATAGTGTATATGGGCTCAGAAATGTGGCCCATTTAGTTCTCGACCGGTTAAAACTGTACAGTGGTAAGCAGCATTTTCCACGAGATCCACGTGGCGGGATATAAATGGATCAGAATGATGTTACAGAAACGAAGCAATAACGGAGAGAGAAACCAGGATCTATCATCATAATTCATACTTGCTTTGCTTCTTCTCTCCGTCTCGCAGAGACATTCAAAATACTCACAAACCGTAGCTTCTTTAGCTCCAGATCTGCTTCACTTTCTTCTTCATCTTCCGTGGAATCGCCATGGCTATGGAGTTTCGGAGCAGTTCTAGAAGAAGACAAATTTTCGGATCTGCGATTGCCGCGATTCTTCTACTCTTCATCCATGGTGCTCACTCTTTCTACCTCCCCGGTGTCGCTCCTCAGGATTTCGAAAAGGTAACGTTTCAGTTTCTCGTCTTATCTCTTGGGATCTGATTTGGATCTCTCGGATCTGGTTTTAGAAGCGTAGTGCCGATTGGTGTGTATAATTTTGACGGTTGAGGCACGAATTTAGTAGTGTCCTTTACTTCGTAGGCTTCCTGATCTGTACAATGTCGCATTTCAATAGAGCTTCATCAATATTTCCCTCTTCGGGAGTAGTCTTAGCCGTTGCGAATTTTCCTGCTTTTTCTCTTTTACTTTCTTAGTTATCTGTTTGTCATGATTCGCTTCTCACTATTCATAATCAAAGTTACGAGGTGCTATAGCAAATAGATACAAATCTCCTTTGAATTTTGCATGCATGTTTTATCAGAATCCTAGAAATTGTGTAGTCTCTTAGGTGGTTGATAACTTATACCAAAAGTTTCTAGCTGAAATGATTGAGTGATATTAAAGTGTTGATCTTGTTTACTGGTATCTCGTTATCTGCAGGGCGATGAGCTGAAGGTGAAAGTGAACAAGCTGACTTCCATAAAGACTCAGCTTCCATACTCGTATTACTCCCTTCCTTTCTGCCGCCCTAAGAAGATAGTGGACAGTACTGAGAATCTTGGTGAAGTGCTTCGTGGTGACCGAATAGAGAATGCGCCTTATTCGGTTTGTCTCTGTTTTGTTTCAACATGAGCGCACACACTCGATGCTCATGCTTGGGTGGTTTTTATGTAACAAAATTTGAGATGTGCAATGTTGGAATAATGTAGTTTAAAATGCGGGAGGCGCAAATGTGCAATGTTCTCTGCCGTATCACGCTTGATGCAAAGACTGCTAAGGAATTCAAAGAGAAGATTGACGATGAGTATCGGGTCAACATGTNTCTTTTTTTTTTTTTTTTTTTTTTTTTTCTCATGCTGTGCTTGTGTGTTTTAGGATCCTGGATAACCTTCCTCTAGTGGTGCCAATCGAAAGACTTGATCAGGGTTCTTCCTCTATTGTGTATCAGCTCGGCTACCATGTCGGTCTTAAAGGCCAGTATGAAGGGGTAAGTAGGTTTGGATTGTTTGCTATTTGCATGGGATGTGATAGTATGATTGTCTAAGCTTTCCTTTGGATTTACAGAGCAAAGAACAAAAGTACTTTATGCACAATCACTTGTCATTCACCGTCCGGTATCACAGAGATATGCAAACCGATGCTGCAAGGATTGTGGGATTTGAGGTCAAACCATACAGGTACAATTCTTGTCACCAAAATGGACACTCTTGGGAATCTCGTACTGATTGTCCTTCCCTTGTTTTTGTAGTGTCAAGCATGAATATGAGGGACAATGGAGTGACAAGACCCGTTTGACTACCTGTGATCCACACACCAAGCGCCTCGTTGTGAGCTCAGCTACCCCTCAAGAAGTCGACAATAAGAAAGAAATTATCTTCACATATGATGTTGATTTCCAGGCAAGTTCTTGTTCGAGTAATCAGTATTACACCTGGTAGCTATGTCCTAGTGAGTATGCTATTGTCTTCCCGTTCTCACTTTTTTTTTTTGATTTCCCCGATGCTGCCTCTTCAGGAAAGTGAAGTGAAGTGGGCGTCTCGATGGGATGCTTATCTTCTGATGAGCGACAATCAAATTCACTGGTTCTCCATCGTCAACTCTCTGATGATCGTCCTCTTCCTCTCTGGTATGGTAGCGATGATTATGCTGAGAACTCTTTACCGTGACATTTCACGGTACAATGAGCTTGAGACTCAAGAAGAAGCTCAAGAAGAGACAGGGTGGAAGCTCGTCCATGGAGATGTTTTCAGGCCTCCAGCCAATTCAGATCTTCTCTGCGTGTATGTCGGCACAGGTGTCCAGTGTTTAGGCATGGTGCTTGTCACCATGATCTTCGCCATGCTCGGATTTCTTTCACCGTCCAATCGTGGTGGTCTGATGACAGCCATGCTCCTTCTCTGGGTCTTCATGGGTCTCTTTGCCGGTTACGCCTCTTCACGCCTCTACAAAATGTTCAAAGGAACAGAATGGAAGAGAATTGCTTTCAGAACAGCCTTCTTGTTCCCTGCAGTCGTCTCAGCCATCTTCTTCGTCCTAAACGCTCTCATCTGGGGACAAAAGTCATCCGGAGCTGTCCCCTTTGGCACAATGTTTGCTCTGATCTTCCTCTGGTTTGGAATCTCGGTCCCTCTCGTCTTCGTTGGCGCTTACATCGGATTCAAGAAGCCACCGCTCGATGACCCCGTGAAAACCAACAAAATCCCGAGGCAAATCCCGGAGCAAGCTTGGTACATGAACCCAATCTTCTCAATCCTGATTGGAGGAATCTTGCCGTTTGGTGCAGTCTTCATCGAGCTCTTCTTCATCCTCACATCCATCTGGCTCAACCAGTTCTACTACATCTTCGGTTTCCTCTTCCTCGTCTTTGTGATCCTAATGGTCACCTGCGCCGAGATAACCATTGTTCTCTGCTACTTCCAGCTATGCAGTGAAGACTATCTCTGGTGGTGGAGGTCTTACCTCACCTCAGGTTCTTCTGCGTTATATCTCTTCCTCTATGCGGCCTTCTATTTCTTCACGAAGCTTCAGATCACTAAGCTCGTCTCGGCGATGCTCTACTTCGGGTACATGCTCATCGCTTCTTATGCCTTCTTTGTGCTGACCGGAACAATCGGGTTCTACGCTTGTCTCTGGTTCACAAGGCTCATCTATTCCTCGGTTAAGATCGATTGATTCACAAAAACATTGAAGAGAAAGAAGGTAATATAGTTTTATGATTTTTCACAAGCTTTGTTGTTGCACAATAGGGTCGTCCTCTTGTTTTGCTCTGGTTTTGGTTACAGTAACAAAAGAAAGGTTTTTATATGTAAACCCTTTTATTTAGAGTGTAATGTGTTTGATTTCCCAATTTACACTTTGGATTATCTTTCTTGATGACAGCTATGTGATTCTTTCATTTCTGTTTATACTCTCTTTAGACTTCAGTTTATCATTTCTGTGTCTAGTGATTTCAATAATCTATTTCGTTAATTACGGCACCAAGAAAAAAAGATTAATGTTGGTCGCTATCTACAAATAAACCCTGATTCTAATGGCTTCATTTGAAATCATGTCTCCGACCGTTATTTAAAAAATGGTTTTTGTTCTGACAAGACAAGATTTTATATCTAATTTCTTGGAATCCGAAATGTCTGTACAAATAAATAACCGTTGGAAGCAACAGAGTAGCTTCACAACACTAATTCACTTCCAACGGCTAGTTTCATATTCCTCTATATATACATGCCCAATCATTCACACAACAGACTTCAAATAAGGCACAACAATCTCTCTCTCACTCACTCACTCACTCACACTCACTCTCACTTGCTCTCTCACTCTCACTCTCACTCTCACTCATACACATCTTAATTCTAATGGCTCGGATAGCACCTGTTAAAGCTTCCTTTCTGTTCTTCTTCTTCTTCTTCTTGTTGGCTGATCTCGCGTGTTGCAAAGAGATTCTGGTCGGAGGCAAACCCAGCGCCTGGAAAATCCCTTCTTCGCCTTCTGATTCCCTCAACAAATGGGCTGCGAGTTTGCGATTTCACGTCGGCGATTCTCTCGGTGAGATTTTCCCCCAATTCAAATCCAAAAACCAGCTCTTTTACTTTATTTTTTTTAAAAATAAATTCAGCGTTTTTCGCATTTTGTGACAGTGTGGAAGTACGATGGGGAAAAGGATTCGGTTCTGCAAGTGACAAAAGAAGCATACATTAACTGCAACACCACAAACCCAGCAGCCAATTACAGCAATGGAGACACCAAGGTGAAGCTAGAGAGATCTGGTCCTTACTTCTTCATCAGCGGCTCCAAAAGCAACTGTGTCGAAGGCGAGAAGCTCCACATTGTCGTCATGTCCTCTCGTGGTGGTCACACCGGTGGTTTCTTCACCGGCTCTGCTCCTTCTCCTGCACCTTCTCCAGCTCTTTTGGGAGCTCAAGCTGTTCCTCCTGTCACTGGTTCTGCTTCTTCTTTGACCAGTCGGATTGGGGTTTTAGGATTCGTTGGACTGGGCATTGTTTTGCTCTGATTTTAGATTCTTTTTATCCACAGGATTTGTTAATTCTTTTGGCTTTTAGGCAACAATGTATTTCCGAAAATATATTAGACGAACTTTAACAACTTCTGAAACCAGTTACTAAGACAATGAAATGTACAGCATACACCGACCCTAACTAAAGGTAAAAAAAAAAATCCAATCCTAACTATATAGGTCCAAAAGAAAAGATACAACTCAAAGATGAGTTGAGAAAAATCAACTTCTCTCAGAAGAACGAAGGCGATGATGACGAATTCCACAAACACAATCCAAAATGAATTAGCAGCTGCAAAAAAAGATGAAGAAGGAGAAAGAGTTGAGGTACCAGGAATTTGTAAACAAGTGACAGATAGATACAATGATGATGATTGCTGAATAATGTCAATCCTCAAGGGGACAACTACGAACAAAACTACTCATAAACAAGTGACAACAAATACAATAACAGAACAGAGCAGAACAAAATCCTCAAGGCAAACTCGAAAAAATATAGCATACTATCTGGAGAAGCAAATACGTAATTTTCAAAAGAACAACTCAGAAAGAGGCGACAGTTTTCACATGAAGCAGTGTTTTATATGATGAGATTCCATTTACAAGAATTGTATCTGTTTTTTTGGGATCTACTTCAAGTTCACTATCATTTTCCCTATAAATGGTATGGCATTTCTAGAGATTTGCTTTTAGGTATAAGAGATAAGAAGAGCATTTATAACTTAGCCAAGAGAAACATTACCATGATATATATTTGGTAAATCAGGCTGTACCAAATTCAACATCATCTGAACCATCAGCTGCCGCCATTAGAGGTCCCTTCAAACCATTTTCAATGTTACCATTAAGCTCACGAGCTGCCTTTTCAAGAAATTCCTTTGCAGCAGACTGAACAGACTGTTTCTCATTTGACTGGTATTTCCTCTTTCTCGCAGTTGTTTCCGAGTGCCTGATCCTTGATATCTCTCCTTTACCGAGGTCTCTAATGTTTTGCCTTTGAGCTACATTCATATAGCGACTGTTAGAGAGAAACATGGTTATAAAGGAAAAATGAAAAGGTAGGAACCGAAACTGTATAGAAGCTTACCTGATGTAAGATCAGGCAGAGAGTGCTCGATGAAGCGGGTTGCTGCTTGACGGTTTAAGACAGTAGTCGGGCGCAATGGTTCTACCATAGAAAAGAGACACGTATAAGAGATCATCTAGTTGATAAGACATTAAACTAGAGGTATCAAATCAATCTCTATCAAAATTCCTAAACAGATAAACCTAACTTCAAATAGACAAGTTAAAACTCGACTCGTGGCAGAAATGGTAGACAGAATTGAATTGATAATGAAACAATGGAACCAGTACCAATTGAATTGGTAGTTTTACATATGGAATCAATACTTTCTGATTCACTAAGCAGAACTAATCGGCCCATTAGTATTAGATTACAACTCGGTTCTTCGACAAAAGGGCGTTTCATAAAACGCGGCGCATAAGCGCTGCGAATCGAGTAAACATCTTCTATATAAGTTTGATAAACATCTTAATAAAGTTCAGCAATTAGCTATCAATGAATACAAATCAAATCAGTTTTCTATATATGGAAATGCATCTTGTCAAAAACAAAGTTGATAATTTGATCATAAAAATCATTCAACGGAAAAGCAAGAAGCTATATATACCAGAGAAAATAGCAAACAAATCAGTCTCTTCGATTTCACTAGACTAAGAAGGTGTCACAAAAGGAAATTAACACTTTCTTCTAGAAGCAATTGGACATAATCTCCTTAAATTTAAGATGATAGGTAGACGAAATAGTCAAAGTGAAGACAAGCTAAGACCAGAACAGTGCATTAGGCGCGAGAACATAATGATAAGCCTTCCAATGGAAACACCACCTCAGTAAACAAAAGTTGAAATACTACTCCCCTGCATTTAAAACGGGTGTATGCAAAAAAGAATCCTTCAACGAGAAACAATCATATCTATTAAGAGATGTAATCAACACTTATAACAAAAGGAAACTAACAAACACATATAATCCAAGCAAATAAAGGTCAGAAATGCTAGTCCCCTCAATAGAAATGTATCACTCAAGGAAAAGATACCAAAAGGATTGCAATAACCGCATGAGAGATGGGCAGCACCTATCATTCTCTCAAAATCATAAGATTGGCTAAGAAAATTCCAAAACTGAGAGCATTGTTTCCGAACAAAGTTGAAAACTTTATAAGGCAAAATGATACATGTAATCTATACGAGAACTGGTTGTTCAGAGCTATAATCTACCAAAACATTCTTCGAATGCCACAACACTATACATATCATCTTTACTACCAAAACTTTGTCTTCTCAATTCAACAGTCAGAGCTAACAAAGTAACAAGTATTCTATCTCTCTAACAAATCAGTCAGGCACCGGAAAATCAATCTTTACCTTTACTTCGATCCAAACACCGCTGAAACTTCTCTCTGTACACGTTTAACCGCTCCTGAAAAAACAATACTACCATCAAGAAAACAGCCAAAGATGCCTTTAGATTTGCATTTGCAAACGTATAGAGTCTACTACAATCACCAATTGAGCTAACAAGATGATGAAAACACACAAGTGTTTCACAAAACGAAACGAAATAGCCAAAGACACTGAATTTATACATACAATTTCAGATTTGACACGATGATCATCGGGATTAGCTCCAGTACATCTCAGCCTCACTGGAAACAGAGCCACAATTTTTAGAAAAACATTATCGCAAATGAACAAACTTCGATCTCATATTTTGCCTTTCAATGGAAACATAATAATTAATAATAAGAAGAAGAAGAGGAAAGAGGGTTACGATCGTAGATTGTTGTGGTGGCTTCGGCGAGCAAGTACATAGTCTTAGCTCGCATCAATGGCTGCATATGGGCAAGTACCTCTGGCTCAGCCAAAGATAGCATCTGCTCAAGCTGCGGTTTCAGTTCCTTGAGGTGCGCCATCGTTTGTTTCACAGACTCCATAGCTGATTCCGGTACCACTCCTGCTGCGGCGGCGCTACTTCCTCCACCTCCTTCCATTGAAGACTCCGATAGTCGAAAAAACAACACGGCGGCAGTTTAACGGGAAGAGTTAGGTTTCCGGCGGCGGCTGAAAATTTATAAATTGTAATATGCGGACGAAGAGGCAGGCGCTTCTGACGCAATCTGAAATAATGACGTCAGCATCATCAAGATGCTGTCAAAAATGAGTCAAAAGTGGGCCGTTAAAGGGCCTAAGCAAAAGTCAGCGTCTTAAGGCCATATGTAAACTGGTAAATAAAATCAACCAATGATTTAAAAACCGGACCGGACCGACCAGTCCGACCGGTTGAACCATAAATAGGTAGATAACCCGATTTGATTTTTATAAAAATCCAAAATTATAATTGACCCAAAAAACTAATTAAAACCCAACAAAAATTTGAAAACTGGCCTGATTGGGTCAATGGAAAAACTAGGATCTTATTTTTCATATAATAGCTTTTAGATTTCTAACGAAAAATCTTCTACAAAAACATATTATATTGAGTTATAAAGTAAAATCATTGAAGAATAATCTTAAAGAATTGTGAAAAATTAAAATTTAACTATGATGTTTCACATTCATAAAATTTAAATATATTTATTGTTAATAATTAGAAAACTTAGTTGAACTGGTTGGATCAAATTGAATTATGATCCAAAAATACATCTGATTTTACGTTTGGTCTAATTTTGAAAACATTGTTGTTTACCTTCAATCTTAGTACTGGTTTGGACTTTGGAGTTTGGATCATCTATTCTTGTAATCTTGTTTAAACTTTTTAATCCAATCATTTTGCACAATAAAACATAATAGATATATGATGCAAAAAGAGTATATATATAAATAAGTATAACTCGGGCGAACTAAATTTGTCTAATTTAAATTCAAATATTTCGAATAATTTTGGATAATTTTATATACTTTGTGTATTTTCAAAGAAAATTTGAATAAGAATTTACAAATAATTCCTAACCCAATTGAATAAGCCAAAAACAAATTCGTAAAACCGACTGAAAATAGTTGACAGTAAATTTGTAATTATGTAATTTGTTTATCCTNCAATTTTTTTTTTTTTTTTTTTTTTTTTTTTTTTTTGTTTTTTTTTTTTTTGTTTCGTAGTATCGTTTTGAGCTCGTGCTGTTTTCCTCCTCAAGCCCTAGGTTCCTGATCGTTCATCTCCCTTCTCGATTCCCCGAATCATAGTTCTGAATCGGAATCCATTATCTCGGTAGCTCTCTAATTTGATCTTTCTCAGTCCGCGATTCGGATTTTCGAGGGTCCAAACTAGTTTTGTTGTCGACGAGCAAAAGGTTTTAGCTCGGCTATAAGTTTCCCAAATCCTTTTTCTCCTGAGAATTTGGATGCTGAAAAATGAGTTCCTTCTCAATCACCCGAAAGAAAACGCCATTCCAGAAACACAGAGAAGAAGAAGAAGCCAGGAAAAAGGTTTGATTTTTTTTTTTTTCCCCAATGAAACTAGTGAGCTGAAATTTCAATTGACCGCAGCGAAGCTTCTGGTGTATCGCTACTGTGAGTAGAATTTGTTCCGTGGAGATTGATAATTGAAGATTTTTCCATATCTAATCGCAGAAAGCTGAGGATGAGACGGCTCGTCTGTATCAGGAATTCGTAGAATCGTTCCAAGGGGACAATTCAACGAAGACTTTTGTTAGAGGTGGCACAATTAATCCCGGCGACAAGCCCAAGGTTGATTCTGAAGGTTAGTCTCGGAAATGCTATGGCTTTAACTGATGTTACTAGGCTCTTTGTGTGTCCATTGTTTCTTCTTTTGATGATGACTCAAATGGTAGAGCAACGCTTTTTTTATATTGAGAACACATTAATAAGAGTATGGATCTTTTTCTATGCATTCGCGGATGGCAGGTGAAAAGTCCAAAGATGGGGGTTCACTTTCAAAGAAGGGGAGTAGGTAAACTGATTGCTTTTAATTGATCGATCTTGCGGTGCTAAGAATTTCTAGCAAATCCATCGTAAACGGGAAGAGCTTGACAGCTCGTGATTTTGATGCTGAGTATACACTTTTGCTATGGTTCTTGCAAGGCTTGAGTAGAATGCTACTTATCCTGTATTTTAAAATTTTCATAAATCACATATTTCTGTCATCTGTATATAGCAACTAGCTGAGATCTAATCCTTTATTGATATAAAGCTGTGGGTCTTAGAAATTTTGTTCTTGGGTATTGCTTGATAAGTTGAAATTCCATGCGTTTGTTCTTGTGATATAGAAAATTATCCTTCACGTAATCTCTGCAGGTATGTTCCCTCTTTTCTTCCGCCACCACTGGCATCTAAGGGTAAAGAACCGGAGAAGAAGGTCAGTAACGTAGTTTTTGTCACTGTATTTCTTTTATATGTTGGGTTTGTCGTTTGAAACAGCTGGTTTAGTTGTAAGTTCTTTTATTTCATCTTTCTAGAGGGAGGATGAGCGACCTAAGGAGAGAGAAAAGGGAAAGACTAGGAACATAGATCATTTCATGGAGGAGTTGAAACGTGAACAAGAAATGAGGGAAAGACGAAACCAGGATCGCGACCGTCAAGGCGATAACTCGGTTAGTTTATGATAGTCTTGCGCTCTCTTCATTGGTGTTCTGCTCTCATTTTAACCTGCACTTTTCTTTTGGTGATATATGCACTGTTTTTTCTACTAAACTTATTCTGCATTCAGCCTTCTAGCCGCTTTGATGAGCTACCTGATGATTTTGATCCCAGTGGAAGGCTAGGATCGTTTGACGATGGTGACCCACAAACTACAAATCTGTATGTTGGCAATTTGTCCCCAAAGGTGATTTTTCTTTTCTTACTTGAATTTATGTGTTATTTTCTAATATTCGTCCTTGACTTATATCTTACGATACGATCTTTATCCTCGCATAGGTTGATGAAAATTTCCTTCTGCGCACTTTTGGAAGATTTGGGCCCATAGCTAGTGTCAAGATTATGTGGCCAAGATCAGAAGAGGAGCGCAGGAGACAAAGAAACTGTGGCTTTGTTTCCTTCATGAATAGAGCTGATGGACAAGCTGCAAAAGATGAAATGCAAGGTTTGCTAGCCTGTCCTATCTCTTGAACTATCTTTTTTATCCGGGCTAAAAATCATCTGAGTCTTGTATCAACTGAGGATCCTGATTGCATGTGACAAATAAAAAAGAAAGTTATGAAGAAAAGTTCCAATTTTACAGGGATCATTGTGTACGAGTATGAACTGAATATTGGATGGGGTAAAGCGGTTTCTCTGCCATCACAAGCATTACCCGCTCCACCACCTGGACATATGGCTATTCGGAGTAAGGAGGTTTGTGATGCATCCTGTATTGCTCTTCGAGAGTACCTTTTTTTTATCTGTAATTCTATTCACTATCCTATGAATGGGCATGTTCCCTGATTGTTATTGGTATTTCCTTTCCGTTTTTAATGTAACTTTAAAATTTTAAATATTTTTCATTGGCAGGGCTGCAACTTGATTTTTTCTGGTCAGACGGGTCCACCAATAACTTCTGTTCCAAAACAGAATTCTGAGCTGGTATGTAAAATTGGTTCCACATGGCTTGAATTGGTTCTTTGGAAGTTCTATATGATATTCGAGGAGTGCTTGAATTACTTTATAGCCCAAAAATGTTACGTTGAAGTTTCAGAATTTGATTTTCTTTGAAATCCTTTCTCAGGTTCTTACCCCTAATGTTCCGGATATCACTGTTGTTATTCCTGAGAACGAGCACCTCAGACATTTGATTGATACAATGGCTCTCTTTGTTATGGATGGTGAATGTGCTTTTGAACAAGCAATCATGGAGAGGGGCCGTGGGAATCCACTGTTTAATTTCTTGTTCGAGCCAGGGTCAAAAGAGCATACTTACTACGTCTGGAGACTTTATTCCTTTGCTCAGGTTCATTTTGATTGCTTTTTAACTAACTATTTATATCTTAGATTCTCCTTCAGCTTTACATTTTTCATAAGCTGATGAACGTTTTTGCATTGTTTAGGGTGATAGACTTCATAGGTGGAGAACAGAGCCGTATATCATGATAACTGGTAGTGGAAGGTATTAAACATTGCCAACTGTGAAACTGATCCTGGTGTTTGGTTGGGTTTACCTAAACATTTCTCTTGTTTTAACACGGTCTTTTGCTCTTATTGCAGATGGATACCCCCACCGCCGCCTGTAACTAAGAGCCTGGAGCATGACAAAGACTCTGGAAGTACTTATGGAGCGGGAAGAAGCAGGGTAATCTTGTTGCAGTTATATTTTTGTTTTCTTTTTAGTTCTTTAGTGTTGTGATATACCTAACACTGATAAATTTTACAGCGTGGGGAAGTCGACAGGGCTCTGACCGATCCTCAAAGGGATGAGTTCGAGGACATGTTGCGTGCTCTAACTTTAGAAAGGAGACAAATAAAAGAAGCTATGGGCTTCGCTTTAGATAATGCAGATGCAGCTGGAGAGGTATTATTTGTTCTGAATGATATTGGTATATATTTAGTTTTACAGACGATCCTATGCTTCATAGATATCCTTCAGAAACTTCAACATATGTTCTAATCCCTTATTCGTTATATATTTATCAAATGATTGGTCATTTGTAAATAGAATCTCTGAAATATATATTTGTCTAAACACCTCATAGAATCTTTGAACAGAATTACTCATATTAGTAAATAGATATTCAGACACCTTTCCTATTTATATATGTGTATTTATTTCACAGGTTGTTGAAGTTCTGACGGAGTCCCTGACCCTAAAAGAGACATCAATTCCAACGAAAGTTGCCAGACTCATGCTTGTGTCTGATATTCTTCATAATAGCAGCTCACCTGTTAAAAATGCATCTGCATACCGAACCAAGTTCGAAGCAACACTACCCGATATAATGGAAAGTTTCAATGATCTGTACCGGAGCATAACTGGAAGAATTACTGCTGAGGCTCTAAAGGTTGTCAGAAAGAAAAATATTTTTTTTGATGGTTTTCTTTGCCTTATGAAATGTTGTTGTGAACTCATTCTGTCTTTTTACAGGAACGAGTTCTCAAAGTACTACAGGTATGGGCAGATTGGTTTCTCTTCTCAGACGCATACATATATGGACTCCGTGCCACATTTCTCCGAACAGGAATCTCTGGTGTTACCTCCTATCATTCTATCTGCGGTGATGCACCTGAAATAGAGAAGAAAAGTTACGACAATATGAGTGATATTGGGAAGGTCAATCCAGATGCTGCACTGGCGATAGGCAAAGGCGCTGCAAGGCAAGAGCTGATGGATTTACCAATTTCTGAGCTTGAGAGACGCTGCCGACAGAATGGACTGTCTCTTGTAGGGGGTAGAGTAGTGATGGTTGCTCGGCTACTAAGCCTTGACGACACAGAGAAACAACGTGGCTATGGAGCAGTGGATGAAATTTCAAAGTATCCGCAAGACCATTCAACTTGGGAAGAAGTAAAGAACGAGCGTGACCAGTTCAGGAACAGCTATGCGGAGGTTGAAATGAAAGAGCCTATGAATCAAGCCAGAACAATACAAATACCACAGCCTGAGCTGGAATCCTTTTCGGGAAAAGAGAAGAATGACCTCATATTGCCAGCTTCAAAATGGGCGAGAGAGGATGACGAAGCTGAGGATGAACAAAAGAAGAGCTACTCCTCGGGAAGCGACAATGCTGGTGGGATAACTTTCAAGGCCGATGACGAGGATCTCAAGGGTAATGATTGTGTCCGTGTCCAACCTGACAATGAAATGGACGAGGAGCAAAGGTTTGATCTATACATGTATTCTCGTAAAGATTTAAGAAACTAACTAGAAGGTTTATTCAGTTGTATCAATTGAAACTCAATACTCTGCTCCCTTGCTCTGTTTTTTTGTCACTGCAGACAAAAGCTTAGACGCATAGAAGTTGCTTTGATCGAGTATCGTGAAACTCTCGAGGAACAGGGGATGAAAAACTCCGAGGAGATAGAGAGAAAAGTAGAAATCAACCGAAAGAGGCTTGAAGTTGATTATGGCTTATCAGGATCTAACGATGGCAACAGAACTCGTAAGTTTATACTTCTCACCCGACAGATACTTTTCTTCGGTTTTGATGTCCATTTGATGCAACAACGGTGAAACTTGAGCCCCTTTCTGCAAATTCTTTAGCGCAGTTTCTTATACTCACCTGTACCTTTTTGGTTGATGTGTGAGTGCGTCTCAAACGTTTAAGATTAGAGTTTGAGTTTGGTGTAGGCACATGGCCATTTTCATGTTCGTTCAACTGACCATTCATGCATATTTTAACAGTGCTTTTAACTGCAGAGAAATCAATAACAGAGCGGAAGGAGAGGCGTGAAGATTCTCGAGAATCGTCTAAAAAGCGACAGCGTGGGGAAAGCCAGAGCCAGAGTCCGCCACGGAAATCATCAACCAGGGAGAGAGATCATCATGACTTGGAAAGAGACAGGGACAGGGAAAGAGAGAGACACAGAGACAGGGATAGGCAACATGATTTGAAAAGGGATCGAGATCAACGTGAAAAGAGTTCAAGCCACGAGCGTGACGATCATGATAGAAGCAGAGAGAGAGACAGGGATTGGCGCAGCAGACGAGGCATGAGATGATGTTTGTTCCTTCACCTCATGGTGTGTTCTCTTCATGATTGGAAATGCTGTTTTAACCCTTTTGTGTTTCTAAACTCAAAACACAGCTTGTAATTGTGTGGTTCTGAGATTTCCCCACTCATTGTTTCTGCTGCAAAAAATTCATATGTTTTTATAAAGGAACTATTTTAGATATATAAAGTAGATAGGTCCCCAGTTTCACAAGAGATGTTTCTTCTATACCAAAAAAATAAAAAGACAAAACTTGCTATGTGTTCAGAGAAGTTGCACTTTTAAATCAGTACAAGTCAAGTTTAGAGAAACTGTTGAAATTTTTTGAAGCATTTGCTTTAAACTCTGTAGCTATCTTCTATCAACGGACTGAACAAGAGATGCCAATTCCAGATTCTTAGTTCCTTCTATTTCATCTTCCCCTTCTTCTTCATCTTCTTCAGAATCTTCCCCCATAATCTCATCAGGGAGCTTGAACGTGTGCTGGTCTCCCTTA